>JAQIXQ010001771.1:0-12923 GCA_034700485.1 Pseudosinella alba | reverse complement strand
GATTCTCCCGATGGGAGGTTCACAGTTGTACTCCTCATTTTTTTTTTTTTTTTTTTTTTTTTTTTAACCCACCTTTATAAATTTTATTTTAGACCTGCCACCACTGAATCAGGTAATTGGATGAAAATAGGATAAGTCTGCCATCTGGCGCATTAGATAATGATACTCATGAGATGAATTGCGGAGAGATGTGCTGTAAGTTTTCCATTAATAACCTATCATGATAATAGCTGGGTAATTAACCGTTTTTATTTATCAGTTGCCACTGACACCATTACATGTTAATTTGAACTGAGTTGTGCATTATATTTAGTATTCAGATTATGAAATTCCGCATGACATGCCATTTTCACTTCCCAGTTTGAAGAAGTTAAGTTATGAACGTAATGTTATCAATGCTATGACTAATAAAAAAGCACCTTACGACTTGTAGCTACAGGTTGATTGATTTATCGTACATATTCCATTTGATTCACAGGTCAACAAGCAACTCGGAATACTACTTACTTAATAAGAGAAATTATTGAATAGGGGCAATACAGGATTTGTCGTTTTAAAATCCGGTGGAGTATATACTGAGCTGCTGATAACATTTTCATAATCGATGATAGTTGTAGTACTTAGCAAAAATACTCAAAAATTAAAATAAATTATCTTACAGCAATTAAAATAAAAATAAACAAATTAGCAAATAAACTTGTTCACAAAATAATTATTATAGCAATGTTTATGTAAATTGGCCTGATTTTAACTCACATTTCATTAATAGCCTTTATAAACGGTGCAATGGTGTTAACATTATTTTTATATGAAATAAAATTAATTTAATCTTTAATATTGCTATTCTGGAAACAGCAATAACAGCAGGAATAATTTTACATTATGAGTACATTTTTGCAAAAACAAGATTTTCCATTGATTGTAAATACCTTCTTTACGTTCTATTTTCTTAAATATTTATATTTTTGTCTGCCATTGAGTTTTAAAAGACTAAAAAATGCGATTTCGAGTCGAACGATATATTATATCATCCGCGTTCTAGTTCGTGGCCTGGCGAAAAAGGTAATTTATCCTTCGACTTTTCCCTCGAATTATTGCTTCATTCCAGGCACATCTCGTCTCATATAACTCATATGTATCTAATCAATTTATCATTATATTGCTTTACAATAAATGTGATGAACAAGATAACGATAAGTTCCAAGAGACAATATAAAATAGAATCGATATAAAACAATCAATAAAATATTTTGATTTGAGATTCGAAAAATAAACTTAAGTTTAATTGGTATGTGAATAATATAGACTCAAACTATCTACCCCAACCAAGTCTCATTAAATATCTCTGAATGGTTTTCCCTTATCAACATATCATTTTAAGGAATGTGTGCAGAATATCGTAATACGATGCATAAGTTGATTTCACATTAAAACAATTCATGTGCAATAATCGAGTTTTGCCAGATTAATTTAGTAAGCGTAGTTTGCCAAGCATATTTCTTACCGTTTACTAACAGTCTTTTACCGTAGACAATATAGCAGTAAAAATGCCTATGTACAGAGGATTTAGATTGATAATAATTGTATTATTTTACTAAATTACCAGTATCAGTCAGATAAAGCTAAAAATTATAAATATTCTCAGGTAACTGTATTGTAATATTCAAATTAAATCTTTGGATTTAACAAAACTGATCCTCAATTATCTCAAACGAACACGTCAACATTGTTGACTCAACAAACTTATTTTAATGAATTAATGCATAAACTTGTGAAAGTGAGGTTGACTGTCCAAATTTTCATCCATCGCATTTTAATCTATTCTTCTGTTTTCCCAGAGGTGAAGTGCAGTACAATTGTTTATTGTCATTTCTTCGTACTTATCATTTCACGATATTCCCCATTCGTTCATGATTTATGAATGATAAGATATGAGAATGATAACTGATCCAAAGTGTTTGGGGGTAATGAAATAATTTGAGTCGAAAAATGAACGATATTAAAAATGATATTTGTATTACTCATCGGCTAAATAATACAGTTATTTTTTCGACTTTGATTTTATAAATGCACTAAAAAACATGCACAATTTTAAGAAAGAAACAACCCATGCTATCATCAGTCAATGTTAATAATTACAGACGTATTTATTTACACGAGTTCTTTATGAATATCGGTTGAGAATATATTTTTAAATAAATGTTCACAGGAAATCAGCATTAGTTATGGTTCATTGTTCACCCGTCGTTTAACAAGATATGATATGAATGACATTTGGCTATAATAATAATAATTATTATTAATCTGCATAAACACAGGCAACGAGTATCCGCTATATTGCTACTTATAACTGTTTAAAGTTGATGAATCGCAGGTAGGATTCCGCAAGCCACAAATTTGCATCAAGAAATTGAAATTAGTTAAGCTAACACTTATTATTGACAGTTCGCCTTTCCTAAAGTTGCGTTTAATGTACTTAAATAACGTAACTACATACTTATTAATCAGTATTAGTTGACGCGTCAGTAGCAACAGAATGTTGTAGTTGTTTGGTTGTATTAATTTTTTGCGCCAAAACAAAAAATGATGTTTGACCCAAGTTGTTTTTTAAGTTCGAATTAGCCCCAGCCCCGTCCAGAATATTGATAATTTCGGACACATTATCCGGGTCCCTTAGGAGAGCAACATGGAGTGGAGTATTTCCATCGGAATTTGTACCATTTACATTCAATCCTAAATTTAGAAAATATTCCAGAGCATCGATATTTCCATGTTCTGCAGCGCAGTGAAGCAAACTGTTTTCAGAATTATCTAGGATCTTATAGTCAGCACCCAGTTGGACTAAATGACAAGTCACCGATGAATTACCTTTACTGCTAGTTATAAAATGTAGAGGGGTTCTTCCCAGGTAATCAACTAAATTCCAGTCGACATAAGTAGACAACTGTGACACGGTCCTCTCCTCCACGTCGATATTATTCAACGCCAAATGGATTGGTGTAGTCCCATTATCCCATCCTGGGGTCTCTAATAATTTTGAGTGTCCTTTGGAAATTAGATAATCTACTAAATCATGGAACTGTGAAGGGATAAGATTGGTGTTTGTTGCCAGTAAAATGTGAAGAAATGTGCAATTCTTTCGATCGTTTATGAAAGGATCGGAATTATTATCGACGAGGAGTCGAATGATTTTCAGAGCGTCATTCTTTTCATTGATTGATGATGCAATGTGGAGGGAAGTCTCTAATTTCTTGTTCTGTACATTCAAGTTAACCCCTATCTTAACCAGTTTCTTTACAAGTGGTAAATTGTTGGCAAAAGCTGCATTGTGTAATTCGGAATTTCCCTTCTCATCTAGTATGCCAATTTCTTCAGCCAACCTGAAAGAGAGGCAAATAAAATAGTAATAGCTCAAAATATAATGCTCTACAAATCACGATTTCATACAGTGAGATATCACTTTATAATGTGAAAAGAAATAAAGAAATATAGTGAAATACTATGTACCGTTTTGATAAAAGTTGTATTAACTCATCATCATCTGGAAACCTCCGCCTTGCTATTGCAAATGGAGACATACTTTTCTTAATCAACTTGGTAACACTGGCCCCGTTTCCGATAAGTACGCTAGTTATTGGGAGTCGGGAGCTTTTATTTGAATTTAACCAACTCTCAAAGTGTAAATGAAGTGGCGTGTTTCCATCCATATCTACCTCGTTGACGCTTATACCCAACTTTAGGATGAACACAATCGCACCGTCATTATGGCAACTTGCAGCGATGTGAAGTAGATTTTGTCCCTTGTTATTAGTTTGCTGCACATTGCCTCCACAACTAATTAAATGTTTTAGCCAGTCTCTGCCTTTCTTTCCTCGGATTGCGTAGGCTAGTACGGAATCTCCATCATCGTCGACAGAATCAAAATTTACTCCACTCGTACTTAGTAATGAGATGGTTTCATCTTTGACGCACGGCAATGCAACAGCTAATTGAAGTGGGATGACGCCATTCTTGCCATGGATGTTGAATAATTTGGGGTGATCATTCTTGACAAGAAATTCTGCCAGTTCATGGAACTGGATGGAAGTTATGAAATAACATTTTCCTAACAAAATATGGAGAAACGTAGCACCATCTGCGGTTGCATACACATTTGCCCCATTATCGATTAAGGTTTTTATTGTTGCAAAGCAATTCTCCTCTGGGGAAGGTGTGCTGTTGTTACATGCATAATGCAGTGGCATCATTGACGATGAATCCCTTCCATTCACATTTAGCCCGATCTGCAGTAGAAACGGTATCACTTTGTAATTCCCTTTTTGGCTTGCAGCGTGAAGTAAATTCTTATCAGCATTGGATACGACCACCACCTCGGTGATATCAGTTGCATTCCCGGTAACAAAAACTGCTCCTGTTGTAGATTTCAATAGGTTTACACCAAGCTTACGTAATAATGATAGGGTTTTCTCCTCGACATCGATCATTGACAATGCCACTACCAGAAAAGGATTGCCAACTTGGTTCCCAACTTCAACCAAATTTGTGCCGTTGACCTGAACCAATAACTCTATTAAATCGTGAAAGTCTGCAGATGTGATGTTTCTATGAGATAATAACAGTTCATGGAGGAAAGTGTTCCCTCCTTTATTGAGCACGATAGCATTTCCTCCACACTCAATAAGAACTCTGATCATTTTTAGAGAGTTGCCGTATGGCTCAAGGGTTGCTGCAATGTGAAGTGGTGTATCAAATTCATTGTCGAGTGCATTTATATCAACATTATTATCCACCATGAGGGAAACCGCATCCAAATTACCATTTTGTGCTGCTAGATGAAGAAGATTATACCCATTCGTCCCTTTCCAACCAACATCGGAGCCACATTGCATTAATTTGTTGAGTGTTGTCGCGTTTCTCCCATGTTCAATTGCAGTTGGTAAACATGGGTGTAGAGATGCTTTACAAGAGTTAAAGTCCACACCCGCATCTTTAAAGATATCAAGTGTCTTTCCCTCAGGCTCCATTGCTGCAATTAGTGTCAAAATCGGAGTTTTCAGATTGCCTCCCTCCACATTTACTAATTTAACTATATTTTCCATTTTAATACTGGTCAATACTATATGATACTCTTCGGGAGTAAAATAAGTGTAATGGAGGATCGTATCATTTTTGTCATTCTTGGCGAACACATTTGAACCCAATTCAATTAGCTTAACCAGCAAACGAAAGTGCACGTTTTTTAAAACAAGTGGTGTCATTCTTTCGTTATTCGTTTCTTCCAGAATGAGACTGTTGATCTGAACTAGGAACTGTATCACTTCCACTTTCTGCCTTATAATTTCTTGGGAATTGTCCTTGGAATTTTCAACGCAGCAATGGAGAATCTGCATCCTTTCCCAATTCTCACCCTGCATAAGTTTATGAAACCTCCTTTCGCTGAGAAGAAATTCAACTGGGGTGAACTCCCCCCTTGCAACTGCGGCCTTAATTGCTGCCTTCTGAAATCCAATGTGTAACTCATGGAAGCGTTCAAATTTTTGCAGTATTTTTTTAATGAGATCAGCGCTCGACTTTTGAATTGCATTCAGGAAAAAAACCTCATTAAAAAATTGTTTCCCACATTTGTCGAACGCTTTGAAATTGTCAAATAAATTGAATATGTGTATAAAGTCACTATTGATGCAAGCACCTGCCAACTTCCTAATTTCCATTCTACTCTTGAACAATTCAACAAATGGATGAGAAAACCGAGCTTGAACTTCCTTCTCAGAAAGGAGTGAATTTAGA
The DNA here is from genome assembly GCA_034700485.1 of Pseudosinella alba. NCBI lineage: Eukaryota > Metazoa > Arthropoda > Collembola > Entomobryomorpha > Entomobryidae > Pseudosinella > Pseudosinella alba. Next base: position 7,136 of record JAQIXQ010001771.1, on the reverse strand, counting down.
AAGAAACACATTACAGGATACTGAAACTCTTCCGTCTTCAGAGTTGGCTTGCACTGCAATACCTCTTTAAGACGCAACTCTGGCAGATTGCCATTGTCACTGTCACCACCCAGCCAATTCTCATCAACCAACACATTCAACACAAGCAGGGATATAAAATATTCCGCAAATGTCCTATGAATGAATTTTGGCTCACTGTCACTTCCTTTAGATTCGAGAATGCCGACATTCAAAACGTCTTTCTTTTCAACTCTACCAAATTTTGAGCTCACTTTGCTAAAATAATCCGGAAATACTAATTTCAAGCTTAATTGGATGTGCATGCTAATTAACTCTTTATCACTTAGCTTGGGCGAGCCATATTTGGATTGATATTTTCGGAATTTCTTCGTAATCGTAAGTTTATACAAGTCGGTGATGGAGGTAATCCAGATTTTGATACCCGAAAATTCTGTGTTGCTCTGAGAATAATCGATTGCTTCCTCTTCGTACACCTCGCCGATCATAAGACATTGAAGTGGGATTCCAGCGATATCTTCGTCCTTTGCACTCAATGTCGATTTTAAATAATCCAAACAGTGAGTGGCATATTGTGCGAGTCTATCTGTAGGTAAATTTCGGTCCCTTGACCAATAAGACACAAGAAAGTTTATTTGGTCCTCAGGTGTAAATGGATGAATGGTGTGTCCAAGAACTGTCAGCATGTCCTCCAGACTCTTCAATAAATGAGGCCTCGTTGTGAACCACAACCGGATTGATTTGAAAGAGAAGTAAATTTCTTTAATAATGTCATCTGCAACCTCTGCGAAGGTTGTACTAAGCTCGTCATATCCATCCAATAAGAGCTCTATCGTGACTGTTTCTGATTTTAGTTTTGAACTGAGAATTTTACGTCCCAGTTCATTCTTGCATGTCAGTTTTTGTAATGCACTGTGAATGCGCACCATCCTCTCGTTTGTTCCTTTATTAAGTTGGATGGCAAAGCTAATAAATTTTGGAAACTCTTGGAAAATGACGATCCTTCCGGGTACAATGTTAGTAATTTTATCCGCAATTTGCTTAAGAATTTCGGATTTCCCCATTCCCGGGCTATCTGATATTATTACCGGACGATTGGTCACTGAAGCTGTACAAAGCCTGTTCAAAAACTCACCCTCACTGAGATGAATCTGATGATTGTCAATGCATTTTCGTAGATTATCCAGTGACCCAATTGATTTTACCCAATAAAAATGACCCTCTTCGAATTTGACATGGTGCACTGGGGAACCTGACAATGCCTTAATTTTTTCGAAATGGTTTGGCCTATCAAGAATCATGTATTTCACATCCCGATCCCTATTACTAATCTGATTACTTGTGGTGTCAGTTCTTGGATATCTTGATTTAGAACTGATAACTGTAGAAAGAGCGGATATGCTAATTCCGGTGAATAAAAAAATATCTGATGAAAGTCGAATAAACTCTTTTGCCAGAAAATCCTTTGGTATAAGAGTCCTGGGCACGTAATAACTTAAAGTTTGAGGGATGATAGTCGTGATCGGATTTGGTTCCTTACAGGTCATAAGGTCAACGAGAACTACTCCTGCCAACTTTGATTTTAATTTATGATCAAATGTAATGGATGGATAAAAAGTCTCTAAACTGCTTATCACTCTCTGTTGAAATCTACTACCAATGTCATCCCATGAAAGGGAGGGATTTTCAGAATCCTTGCAAGGGAGGTTGAATTCAAGTCGCAGCGTCTCTGAAAGTTATTAATATATTTGAATGTGAAAGTATGCAATCAAACTCACCTTTGGAACTAAGTTTACTTAAGGGTGCCATAATTATCTATTCACTTACCACCAAGAGAATTCAAGTCTAAATCTTCGAAAGCCCGTATCAGCTTGTTAATTGTGGCGGCACTACCACACCTTGTATACCACTCTTCTATTATTTCATGTAGCGCGTCCATTAGCGTAATCTTGTTGACAAGTCGATCATCTCGAATCCTTTTAATCGTATGGCCAGGTGTATGGAGAGCTATTGCCAGTGATGACCATTTGTCGTGAAATTCTCCGGACGACTTGGTTGAGAGTATGGTGGACATAATCCTTTGAAATGGTAAAGCTGAAATCCAAAGTCAGATTATTAGTATATCTATATTTATAACAGAGCTGACTGTACATAATTATTTAGTTGTCATTTTCAAAATGGATATAATTTTACTTTCCGCTTCCGGGCCGGTGGTGGAGGCCATGTTGCCAGTCAAATTAGACAAGGGATAACTGGCTACACGTTTCACTATATTCTCTTCAACCAAAACTTAATATTTTTACAAAATCTATTTTCTTGACGCTTCCAATTCCAAAGATATTTAGTAATTACTGCTTTGTGTCAATAATAATTAAATTACAGAATAAAATCGATATATTTTGGGTTCAGATAAGTTCAGAATTTGATATAAAAGATCCTGATTACATGATTGGTCGGGAAGCCACGCCGAAGTTGTTGCTTAAATATACCGTCTGCATAATTGTATATGTTTCAACTTGTTATCGCAGACGTAACATCGTGTCCGTATGACATATCATTATCTTATATTTTACGGATGATATCAATAAATAACTGCAATACGTCGTGTGGAGTGATATGCAGGGGCAATCGGTTTTCACCAAACTTGCAATCAGTGTAACTTCGTGTCTTCGTTTTACATCGAAGTATATCATTCATTATTACCTGATGTAAAAAAATAAGAGCTACGGACAAAGTAAATGGGCAGTATATGAATGCACAATTTTATGTGTACTTTTGTACTTACGTAAATGTGACTTACCCAAACTCGATGAGCTACCTGACTGAATGTGAACATTGCGATTACAGATTATATTGTGAAAGTTGTACTTGCAGTTGTAGGATAGGACAGAACACATATTATTGTGGGGTGTCTGCACTTGCCATATCAAAATCATTTAATTTTTGCAAAGCCCCATGTATAGGTACAAGCAATATATATATATGCATATAAGTAGGTACATAAAAGTTTGATTAAAATGATAAAAATGTAAATGAACTGGGTATGCGCAACATGTTCTTGTTTTACAAAGTTTGCAATGCGCAATGCAACTATTTCTCACTGTGAGGTAGAGATGAGACGAATTCATTTAGAAGGGGAGTCATTAAGTATTTTGTATTATTTATGACATCGATATAAATACATAATGCAAATGAATACATTCTTACTTTATATACTATATAGTTTCGGAGCAAATCATTGTTTAACTTACCGTATTTGTTTGATTCGTTGTCAACTGCTCGAAATAAAAGCAGATAAAAAATAAAATGTTATCTTATCACTGTAAACTCAACGTTTCAAGCGTTTCATGTAATAGTCCACATAAAAGGAATCAAAATGGCCCATTATGTCAATGCAAACCACGCAAATCTGACCAAATAAAACTCATGGCTCCAAAGAATGAATCACCACCCAACCGCATTAGTTATTGCTATTGCTATTATCCGCAATTTTTCTGAACCCATGTCCATAATGCATGGTTTTGCATCTAGGCGAATTCATTGCAGGCAAGCGAATTCAAATTGAGACCATTCCGCCATCTGCCTGATATATTAGTAGAGGTAGTGAAACTTATGATGGGAATTATTTCAATTTCTTTTCACAATTATATTAACATATCAGAGTACTGGTATATGGTCAAATCAAAGAACGACATGTTTCTAACTGGCTCAAACTTAAAGGCAATTACCGATAATAATTATATATTGATATATATATATACTGTTTGTACGAATTTGCTGCGTTCCTGAACCAATTAATAGTCGTTGACCGTTTCTTATTGTAAAAAACACAGCGTAAGCAACCTTATAATTATAGATGGCCTTCTTTACGAGCCATAATCATCTCATCAATCAGGATCCGTCCGATATCGAGAAAGAAATATGTGAGACCCGTCGCTCACATATAATTATTGTTCAATATCAATCAATCACCTTATACGTATCTGTAGGTATCTATCTAATTCGTGGATCGGAATTGGTTAATTTAAATTAACTAATTGTAAATATAAAATGCAAAACGGGTTTACGATAAGTAGGGCCTTTATTACATGCGCCAAAAATATCCGAATAGGTACGCAAATATGCACTGAAACGCGACAAACTCTATTGGCTAAAGGTAAAAGTATGCACTAAAGAGATAAAATATACATTTAAAATGCACATAATTGTTCTACACTTATTTACCCAATTCTATACAGATAAAAATTTGCAATTATTTTGATAGCTCTAAATAAACCAATTTTGTGCGAGTTTTACTGACATCGTCAAATAATTTTTAAAAATGCAAAAAAAATATCAGCAGCTTTAAAAAAATAATAAATTAAAAATTCTTACAATTTTTTAAATGCTCACATTATCATGAAATATGAGAAATCAGGGGCCTATTATAACCTTGTTTGGGAACTGATAAACAAGGATGATTCAGATTATAGTCGCTGCTCATGACTTATCGTAATCTGGAGGGACCTTTGAGCATTTCAAATTGATACGGAATAAATGTATCATTAAAAGATTACCTTAAAAGTATTGATTAATTAAAATCGAATCAATTTGAAGTGCTAATCTTCAATTTATGCTAAACAATGAACATGTTGCGTTGTATGCATTGCATAATTTAAAATTTGCATAATGTATTGCATAATCTTCATTGGGGAAAAACTTCCTTGATCCTCTCTGCTCACCATTACGACGGCTGTGTTGTGATTTCCACCAGCATATAAAAAGGCGTGATCTCTCAACAATCACTCTGAATCCGAACTTGACCAGTTCTCTCAATTTGCAATTATCACCCTGTCTCCTATTGTTGACTGTCCGTGTCTGCCCAAAAATGAAGGGGTTCATCATTACTACCATCATCGTACTTGTGTCGTTTCTCGCTCTCTGCAGCGCTCAAATCTGTCCTCCAGCTGAGGTCTTGTTCCCCTGTAACTGTTCACTGCCTAGAATAATCCATTGCCGGAACATCGACGACAGGGTTAATCTGAGGGAGATTTTCAACAATGCTTCCACTCACTTGGACCAAGACTTTGTCTTCGATACCCTTGTTCTTTCTACTGCCCCTGAACATCGTTTGAGACTGGAGGCGGGTACATTTGAACACTTGAAATTTCTAGGTGTGGGAATTTCCGGGAGCCACATTGAGTATTTGTCTCCGCGAGCATTCAATTTCAGTGGGAACTCCACCACCCTACTTCTACAGATTGTCGACAGTGTCTTCGAAGACGAGGAGAACGTCTTCGAGTTCATCCGCAGTATCCCCGTAAGAAAAAATACTTCAGAAAAGGTGGCATTAAGAGTCGTATCAAAGTTGTGCAAAATTATGATAACAATTGATTTCCGTAGGACTTGACAGATCTGTCATTCGTACGAAACCGGATAACCTCCATCCCCATGAATGCCTTTAAGGACACGATATTGGGCTTCGTGACAATTCAAGATAGCACAAGCCTTTCTCGAATTGACAGTAGAGCCTTGTCGGGTATGTCTCATCTGGAATTCATCTACCTCACCAACAACAGCATTCCATCCGGAGGGCTACCAGAAGAAGCCTTTGAAGATATTGGTCCAGGCGTTATCATACATCTTACGGAGAATGGTATGGACCATTTGGAACAGATGAGCTATCAACTGTTGTTGGATCAAGTTGCGAGAGTGCATGTTGGGAGGGAGGATAATATACCCAGTTTTTATTGTGATGAGAGGGCGGACTGGATTTGTCTCAATGAGCAGAGATACCGGGCCAAACTTGTAGGATTTCTGTGCATGGAGGAGGAGTATGCTGATGTTTGGGAGTATTGTGCTGCTGGGAGGAATTCAACTCATTTAGCAAAATAATTAATCAATTTGCATGATATGATATGATGACACGAGCAAACTTTTGTTGAGGCGTCAATATGGCTTAAATAATTAAAGAAAAACTAAATTATAAAAGCATTATTCTCAAGCTGCCCTCGCCCAGAAAGTCAAACATTCTGAATCATTTAACCTATTACAAGCATCGCAGAAGGCCACATATCAGAACAAAATCATTCAGGGAACTTGTATCCCCATAAATAAATCAGCGTAGTATCGTTATATCATTTACGTAAATTGTTATGCGCTCATCTCCAGTTGGCTTAGTTTGGCCATTTAGTCATGGGAAATAGCGAGATAATATTATGTATCATCAAGCGTCAATCAAACTTCGTCATATAATCTATTGCACCAAAAAAGCAAACAAGTCCATTATCTCAAATCGAACAATTGTGCATATCTGAGCATATAAAACTAATATTCACAAAGCATGAATCACCAGCTAAGCTCATTATGGCTATACCTTCCACAATTTCCTTTAACCCTCCTTTATACATTTTATTTTAGACATGCCAGCACCAGCACTGAATCAGGCAATTGGATGAGAAATAGGAGAGTGATGTTAGTTGTATGTGTTGTCATAATAATTATTATCGTAGTTTATCTAGTTACAAAACAAAACAATCCTTTTTATTTAACAGTTTTCACCATCGCATTGCGCCACCGTCGTCGTCGTCATTAGTTAAATTTACCATGCGGTATGCATTATATTTTGTATTCTGCTTTCAGATTAGGAAATGCCTCATCATATGCCATGTTGACCTCCCGAATTCGCGACTCTGAATCATCAGCGACTAGTCGTCGCTGATGACTTATCACAATCTGGTGGGACTTTGGACATTTTGGAATGGATACGAATTCATCATATTCATAACCTTAAAAGTATCGATGATTAAAATCGAATCAATTTCACGACCCAACTGAACAAGTTTTAATCTCGTATTGCATAATCTAAAAAATGACTTCGTTGCTCAATATTCCCAAGGCTGTGTTCTGATTCACACCAACATATAAAAGGGGGTGATCTTTCAACTAATTTACCACTCCAAATCCTAACATGACCAGTTCTCCAATTTGCAATTATCACCTTGTATCCTATTGTTGACTGTCAATATCTGCCCAAAAATGAAGGGGTTCATCATCACTACCATCAGCGCACTCGCGTCGTTTCTTGCTCTCAGCAGCGCTCAAATCTGTCCCCCAGCTGAGGTCTTGTTCCCCTGTAC
>JAQIXQ010001770.1:0-12927 GCA_034700485.1 Pseudosinella alba | reverse complement strand
ACTCTCATCAATCATCAAAAAACAATTCATCAAAACATTAGACACGACTGCCAAGTTTGTAGTAAATCCTTCACGCTGAAGCAAACTCTAAGTTTGCACCTACGCAAGACCTCCTGTGGAAAGGGGATGGAGTTGAAGCCACTCCCTCCCAGGCAAGTATGTCACTTGTGTGGGAAGGACTTTGTCAATGCGAGTAGGCTCCAGCTTCATGTGACAGAGGTCCACCAAAATGTTCGGAAGCACTTGTGCGAACTGTGTGGGAAAAGCTACAAGAATAAATTTCACTTGCAAATTCATGTTGACGGGGTTCACGAGGGAAAGAAGGTTAACGCTCCAAAGGGGTCCAGGTCCAGGGAAACTACATAAAAAGGCGATCAAATGCAAACCTCCGCGGCAGCAACCCAGCTTAAAATTTAAAATAATGAAAATAAAAATTAACTATTTTCAATGGATATCGAACAGATTGTTTTTTGTAAATATGTATTTGATTATTAAATACATACAAAATATAAGTTTAACAATAATTGAATAAACCGGGTTTTGCAAAAAAGAGCTAAACAATTAATTGAGACTAACAATTTGTGAAACCATATATCAGGATCATAGTAATTATATTTATTTTTTAAAGGAACTAATTAAGCTAAAATATGAGATGTCGAACTCGCAAATCCATACTGCTATCAAATTACATAATTAATAATGATTAAATTATTTATATGCTTAGAAGTAATTAACAGATATCATAAACTAAAATAATTAATTAGTTCCTTATCCATCTCTAAACTTCAAGAGGATGCCATATCCATCCACAATCCACCAACTTACTGACTAATAAAAATCTATGTGCTGTTTAGCGGAAATAACGGCACCTAATCTTTCGCTGTCGAATTATAGGCGGCCCCCCTTTTCGAATGGGTCCTTTCATTGTCGGACTACCTATTACTTGGCAGTTTGGAACCTTTTCATGAATGGCAGTCAAGGCTTCATCCCCAATTGTGGAATTCTGAAACGAAAATAAAAATTCATTAAAATCCTTTTATCTAAAGACCAGAGACTATACATCATTGGGACTGAATTATGTCATTAAGTTATTAGTTGTTGATCTTCAATCTCAATTTGGTAAACTTACAATTGAAGCAATTTCCAGAGTTTGAAGTTTCGGCAACTGTAGAAATCCATTGTAGATTGCGGAATCCGACAGCTTTGATTCCAATGATGCAAATTGGAAACAGGTCAGCTCTGCAAGAAAATAATAAGAAAACGCCATTTTCTTCTGCGAATCAGCTCACAAGATTGAGATGGTTAATTATTAAAATGAAATATTTAAATAAAGTACACAATTACCAACCTTTCAAAAGAGTAATATTTGGTCGAGCCACCGCAACATCCGAACCGTCACCGTCATCATCGCTTTCGAACCCCATCCCAGTGATCCCCTTGTCACCCAAGAGGGAGCCAAGCACGTGAAGATGCTTTAGCTTGCTCCAATTCTCACAAATCACGCTAAACTGCCTATCATCCAGGAACATGGTCGCAACCTCCAAATTGGGCATCCACCCGCATAACCTCCTGACCCCCTCCACATCGTGGGGTACGTAACCCATCCAAAGCTCCTTCAATTTCAACAGCTTCACACCGCCCATGCTGGCTTCCGAGCTGTTCAGCACCATTTGGTCAGGGGCGCCACCACCGTGATGACCCCACTCCCGATCATTTTCAAGGATTTGAAGTTTTTCCAGGTTGGGGGTCCACTTCATGAACTCCATATCCCGGCAAAAGCCTGCCGATAGGGTCAGCTCCTTCAAGTGGTCCAGCTCCAGCCCGAACGGGAATTTACAGGGGAAGACTTTACTGGACGGAGTTGCTCGGCGGCCACAACAGCCTCCAGTTCCACCATCTTCCAAGGCTCTTATCTTCCGGAAGGGAAACGTCAACACGTCCTTGAGGACGCCCACCACATCACAATGCAAGTCCACATTCAAAACCTCCGGATGTAAGTTCATCTCCAGGAAAAGGCTGTGCAACTCACGGCATTTCGCTGGATCAATAGAGTGCTCAAGATGGACGCCGGGAGCCACTCTAAAGTTTCCAAGGGGTAGCTTATCTCCATCATGCCGTCTGATTGCTTTGATGGCGTTGATCCAAGCGATAAGGTCACACATGTCAGCCTCATCATGCTCAAAGGATTCGTCATACATCAGGTTGAGGGAGGTCAGAGATGGGAAGTGCGACAGTAATTCCAGTGGAGAGACTGGCAGCATTTCAGTCTCCTCCCTGTCCTCGTCCACCTCCATGTGAACAGATAAGGACTTGAGGTTGATCTGCTCTCCATAGGCAGGTGCCAGATACTGGGTCACTGTAAGATTCTTAGGCTTGACCAGGGGCTTGAGGGATTTGCAGTTATAAAGGATCAAGGTCTGCAAATTCGGACAAGTCTGGAAGATGATTTTTCGAAATACGGAAGCATCCTGGAAGGTACATCTACTCAACTTCAGGAAGGTCACGTGGACCCCCACCAACTCCCAGAATCGATCTTGCTGACCTTGGATGGTTTTAATATCTCTGGATGATTTTCTACAGGTCGGCGGATGGGTGAATGACCAGTTACACAAGTGAAATTGACGATATGGCTTGCTCCCGCACTCTTGCCGCAAATACTTCAGAAAAGTTGGAAGTGAAGTTCTGGAAGGTCGTCTGAAGTCCCTATCCTCATCCTCACTGTCCCCATAGTCCCTTTCGTCAATATCCAGGGGGGTATCGTAAAAAACCTCCTTCCAACTTAGGTCCTTCCTCTTGGCCAGGTAAATCTTCTCATCCATCTCCTCACGGTCCAGGACAATGAGAGATGAGGTGGAGCGCCAGGTGACCAGGGACTCCCGATACCAAGTTTTACTCACAAGTCGGCAGTTGACCAGGAGATCGTGAGGGCACACCTTAAAGAGGTTGGCCAAAATCTGAAAAAAGAATATAAAAAAGCGTAATTTAATAAAAACCTATTCTCAATTATGGTTTTAATTAATTAATTAGACATGGACAAGCTTCATACTCACCAAGGGATTTTGCAAACATTGCTCCATCGCAGACGTTGAAGTTGGGGGACTGGAACCAGGCACCTGTTAAAGTAAAAGGTCATAGAATAATTATAACTTATGTTATGTAATTGATTGATATCTGTAAACATATGTAATTGATTGATATCTGTAAACACTGGTAATAAAATTGAAATCTAAAAATCTAAATCTAAACTGCTCAATCACAAATAATCACTGTTTAATTAAGCGAGCATTTAACAGTACGAAAGTTAACTGGCTCACCCCCGCCATCGATGAAGTTTTACTCCTCTTCTTTGAACTTTCAGAAGCCTCCCCATGACCTTGGGCGGCACCCGATCCTCCACTGTCAGGAGGAGGGACAGTCATGCCTTGACTCCCACTCCCTCCCTCCATCCGCTTCTTCCTCCCCTCCTCCCTCGCCACCAACTCCCTCTTCCCAAGGTTAATCCTTTCAAAATCCTTCCTCAGCTTGGGGTACTTCTTCACCGTGTCATAGGTCACCCAAGAGTTGTCCTCATCCCCACAATCCTTCCACTTGACCAAGAACTCCTCCTTCCCCTTCTTGTTTCGGCGTTTCTTCAAAATCTTCTCAGGTCGGGGGCCACCCTCCGCCTCCTCCTCCCAACCCCCAACGTCCTCATCGGTGTCGGTGTGGCTCTCACTAGAGCTGGAGCTACTGTCCGACATCTTCTCGGTCCAACCAAAAAACTATAGTTAATAATTAAAGTAAATAATTAAAACTTTAAAAAAATATTTTGTCAAAATCTTCAATAATTTTCAATTGTGGACTGGCAACTCTCCTCACACCTCAACTCAAGCATGCACAATAACTTTAAATTGAAGTAAATACCATACAGTAATTAACCTTTCTTTATGAAAACTACTTGCTTGCTTTTAATTTAATTAATTACTAAGGTAAATTTTTTTTAAACATTTATTTTGTGCTGGTCGATCTCTTGGCTTTTGTTTATGTTTTTGGGAAATGAATTTTGCCGGTGCGGTATACCTAGTCTTGCATAATGCAAGTTGCATTTCACTTTACACGTGTGTGTGTGAGATGAGCAGAGAAACAGCTGTGCTGTGGTCGATATGAATATTATGACATGACTTGCTTCATTCACTTCCAAACAAAGAATTTTGTAATACAGAAACAAAGCCAAGCCGGTTCATATATCATATAAGAACATATTTTTATTATAATTGTAAATATTTAATTATTAAATACAAATTATGATTTTAACATGTATAGCATAAATTGGAATATCAGGAACTCGCTCTTTGACTATTTATTCACTTTTTTATAGTAATTGTAATCTAGCTAAATAAATTGACTACAAATTAGTTTTGTATAAAAAAAGTCATCTATAAAATTAACTGTGAGTCACAGTTCTGGAAACCAGATCAGGTTAGGATCATAGTTAATCTTCTAAGTAATTATAATTATATTTACACATCGGAAATCCATTCCATATTGTCATTGTTAGCAAAAAATATGACTATTAACGTCAATAAAGTTAGTACAAAAGGTAGGTAGCTTTTTTAATTAATTTTTTCTTTATTATACTCTGACCTTAAATATGATCTCATCCACATCAACTAACTATCTTACACAACAAACCCGAAAGGTAATTAATATTTAGGGAAATAACGGCATGTAATGTTGCGCTCTCGACTTTGAGGACCGTATCGACGACCCTTTATTTGGCAGTTTGGAACCTTCTCATGAATGGCTTTCATGGCTTCCTCCCCAATAGTGGACATCTGAAATAAAAATATTTTCATTAGTACTTAAGATTAGTAACTTTTACCAGGGCACTATATAACTGTTCTAGGTTGTGGAGCTCAATGTTAATGTTAATTTAATAGACTTACATAAGACGCAATTCCCAGGGTTTGAAGGTTTGGCAACTTCAGGAATCCATTGTTGATTGAGGAATCGGAGAGCTTGGAATCAAAAATGGCAAATTGGAAACAGGTCAGATCTGCATGAACAGAAAAAAAATATGTCATTTTATTCTCCGATTTTTATTTAACTGCTGAAATAATTAATTGAGTATGACAATGAAATTACTAACCCTGCAATAGTGTAATATTTGGCCTAGGCTTAACCACCCCCCTTCCGGAACTGCCACCCTTCCCTTTAAACCCAATCCCAGTGATCCCCTTATCGCCCAAACGGGAGCCGAGCACGTGCAAATGCTTCAGACTTTTCCAATTCTCACAGATCACGCCAAACTGCTCATCATCCAGAAACAGGGTAGCCACCTCCAAATTGGGCATCCAGCCGCAGAACCTCCTAGCCTCGTCCACATCATACAGTCTGTATCCCATCCAGAGCTCCTTCAACTTCAACAGCTTCACTTCCCCCATGATGGCTTCAGAGCTGTTCACTGTCATTTGTTCAGGGCCCTCAGGGCTTGCACCGTGAAGTCCCCAGTCGTGATCGTTCCTTACGATTTGAAGTTTTTCCAGGTTGGGAGTCCACTTCATGAACTCCATGTCTCCGCAAAAAATTGGCGATATGGTCAGCTCCACCAAGTTGTCCAGCTCCACCCCGAACGGGAAGTAACAGGGGAAATCCGTGCTGGACGGGATGGATCTTTCACCCAATCTCCCACCAACTTGTCCAGCTTCACTATCTCTTACAGCACTGATCTTCCGGATGGTTTTCCCGGACTGAGTCAGGACGACCTTGAGGGCTTCCGCCACATCACAATGCAACTTCACATCCAAAAGTTCCGAATGTAAATTCACCTCCTCAAAAAGGTTGCACATTTGGCGGAACTCGGTTCGATCTGGATCCATTGAGTGGCCCAGTTGGAAGCCGGGAGCCACGCTAAAGCTTCGAAGGGCTAGCTTATTTTTATCACGCTGTTTGATAACCTTGATGGCGTTAACCCACAAGCTGAGATCATCAGTTTTATTATAGTTAAGCAGCGCCCCGTACATCAGGTTGAGGGTCGTTAGAGCGGGGAAATGCGACAGTAATTCCAGGTAAGAGATTGGAAGTCCCGGTTCCTGATAATCCTTATCCTGGCTTACGGATAACGACTTGAGCTTCTTCTGCTCTCCATAGACAGGGGTCTGATATTGGGTCAGGGTAAGTTTTTCAGGCGTGTCGAGGTCCACGGGGGAGCTGCAGTTATAAAGGATCAGCGTCTGCAAATTGGGACAAGTCTGGAAGATGATTTTTCGAAATACGGAAGCATCCTGGAAGGTACATTTACTCAACTTCAGGAAGGTCATGTGGACCCCCACCAACTCCCAGAATCGATCTTGTTGACCTTGGATGGTTTTAATATCTCTGGATGAATTCCCACTGGTTGATGGAGGGGCGAATGACCAGTTGCTCAAATGAAATTGACGATATGGCTTGCTCCCAGTCCCGCATTCCTGCTTCAGGTACGCCAGAAAAGTTGGAAGTGGAGTTTTGGAAGGTGCATCAAAGTCCTTATCCTCAGCTTTAGGGGCACGGTGATCAAACCTCTCACGATTTACATCCTTCGTCTTTGCCAGGTAAATCTCGTCCTTGGTCCTCAAACGGTGGAGGACAATGAGGGCTGAGGTGGAGCGCCAAGTGACCAGGGAGTCCTGATACCAGCCTTTACACACAAGCCGGCAGTTGGCAAGTAGATCGAAAGGGCACACTTTAAACAGGTTGGCTAGTATCTGAAAATGAATAAACAAAAATATTACCTTATATTATATCTTAAATGAAATATTTCGCAATTAAGCTTTTAATTAACTAATTAGTTAAGCGCAATTAGCCAAGCGTCATACTCACAACTGGATTTTGCACACATTTCTCCTTCAAAGAGGTTAAAGTGGAGGGTCTGGAAGTGGAACTTGAACTGGCACAGGACTCCTAAATTGGATGGAAAGTTTAAAATAATTATTATCAATTTAATTGTTCAATCATACTCAATAGGTGTATCTGCTTAATTAAGTCCATGCAAACGCTAAATTACTCACCATCGAGGTTTTACTTTTCTTCTTCTTTGAACTTCCGGCCGCCTCAAGACCTTTACCACCGGGGACGGAACCCGACCTCCCGGGAGGGGTAGTCATGTCCTGGCTTTGACCTTGACCCCCACAAGCCTCCTCCATCCGCTTCTTCTTCCCCTCCTCCCTTGCCACCAACTCCCTCTTCACCTGGATAACATAAGGGTCGTAGGTCTCCCATGATTTGTCCTCATCCCCACAGTCCTCCGCCTTGAAGTAGTACTCCCTCCTCCCCTTGTTGATGCGCTGCTGAAAAGAAATCTTCTTCTGTCGGGGGTCATCCTCCTCCCCTCCACCTGAGCTGGAGCTGCTGTCAGACATTCGATCCACTCAAAACCCTCGTTATAAATGAAAATTAATTAATTAAACTCTCTTGCCATTCAATTTTGCACAAGAACTGTAATTAGTAATTATTAATTAAATACAGATAATTAAAATTAAATACCTGGCAGTACTAAAACCTTTACACTACTTACTAACATTAACTTGTATTTTTTTAAATTTAATTCGGATATGATAATAGGAGGAATTAATTAATTAAAAACAGGTCCAAACGCTGCTGAGCTAAATAAAAGCACTTTTGTGGTGGTGGAATTCCTTAGCTTTTGTTTATGTCTTGGAAGAAAAGTAATTAGGACTTGGCCTGTGCTGCGGGCTATGTGCACTTGCTGTAAATTTGATTTGACAACACTCGCGCCAGAAACATGTCCTGGTTTGGGGTATAGTGGGATTGCAGTTCTGCATATTTCTTGCCTTTGGTCGTTGTTCATGCGTCATGCATGAGGATGATGATAATACAGATACAGATGTATGCATGAACGCATTGGAATTTGGAATGGTCATATTATAAATGGCAATTAAACTTGAATGGAAAATCAACGGTGCGGGGGTGGATATGGATTGGGCTGGCGCTGGCAATAATTAGCGGGCTATAAATTACTAGCCTGCCCAACGGCAAGACGGCAAGGCGATCAAAGGTATGGTCACCGTCACCACCACCAACCACCAGACTATTGACCACCGCACCGAACAAAAAAAAATACAAGAAAAAAACACATGGAAACCCAAAGCTAAAAATGTCGCCTCATCTCAAGTCGGGTCCCCTGACTCAGGTGTCAGGTCAGGTGGATTCAACAGTTATCTTTATGATAACTAAATCCTCCGAGAATTATTTCAGAGCATTGACGGACACTGTCGCATACGAGCCGGTGGTCTTCTCTGCCCTCCACAGCCTGTGGACAACAGGGCTTAGATGCGAGCTTGTTCAGCCAATGGAGGATGCCCTACTCGCACCCCAAACTGTAAGGCAGGCGTTCAATGTTCAAACCTATATGAGGTCGAACTCGTCGCAGATGCAAGTTGGACTAATTTGACCTCATAAATGGAAACATGCGACATTCTCAAGCAATGCATAGTCAATTTTAATTTTAGTTGCATGGGGCAAAATGATACAACATTAAAATAATTGATTTTTAATGAATCAATACTCCCATAGTGGCAAAAAGGTTTGCCACTGACATTCTAATGTGGAATGCATACGTTATTTAGGTGTCCAGAAATCTACTTTGAATCGTAATTACTGGGAGACCCACGTTGTTCCCGACTTTAAAAAGAAGAAAGTTGGCGAGTGTAGCGAGCCCGATCTTTTTAGAAATCCACTTTAAAAGTTCAATTCTAAGTGAAATATTTGATTTTAAAAAAAATTTCAACGAATTTCATCTGTGAATTTCACGGTCGGTGGACGTCTCCATTGATACAATACAATGCGCCATGTTGTCGTATTACTGCCCGGATACTCCTAGTTTTTAAATTCTTAAATTACAGGATACTCACAGTTCTTGAGTTCCAAAATTGCATTAAGGTTCCAGCTCTCGAGTATTGAAATTACAAAATACTCCCAGTGCATTTGCAGTTCAATGGGCTGGGAGCATTCTGCCATTTCTATAATTTATAACTGGGAGTATTCTGCTGCCTTTCTTGTAATCAAACTTCCGAGGAAGGACATAGACAGGCCCAGGTTACCCGGACAACCTCCTGTATTAGGACTGTAATATGTAAGGTCAAGAATTCCAGCCCAATTAATCCGTAGAAATTCCCATTTTTTTCAATCCGATCGTGAGGAAGACTAACTTTTCTCAAATCTTTTTATCCAGAACTTAGCGGGGATAAGTGACAACACAAATAATTTATTTTTCTAACTCTGAAATATTTTCTCTCTACTTTATATCCTTTAATAATTATCTATCCACATCTTATCCTATATAGTTTTCATGAAATTTTCAAAAAAAAATTATATGCTCCCCTCATGAGCCATATTGTGCTTGAAATTTTACTCATTCAATTAGGCCTAGCAGAATTAACTGAAGAGTGCTTAAGTTTAACTGCATTGAAAAGTACATAGTATTTCCCCCACTTCTCACATTCGTTTTCAAAATAAAATTCAAAGTTCTATATGCCCCAACAAAGTGATTCGAACTCTAATTACCATTGTCGTCATTTTACTGTTGTTATTTTCAAAATAGGGAAGAGAAGATGAAACAGTTCTTTTTCCATAGATTTTTTTGTCAATACCACTACTTTAACTTTTACTAGAGATCAGTATCCAAAATATAAAAAACATTTTTAACATTTACAAAAAAATAATAATACGTGAACTAGGACTAGAGACAAGAGCACTGTTCCCAACGTCCTCCTTTCTTTTCCATCCAGTCTTACCTATGATCTTGGTGAATTAAAATAATGCTTAAAACGCTAAATATTTCTCATATTACACTCTCATATTAAATTTCAGGCCCATCCTCATATTATTATCATATATCTACATATTCTCCTTTTCTGTTGCTTTTACACTTTTAAGATCCTGCTTTACAGGTGTCCTACCGAACTTTAAAAAAATAATTGGTCGAAAATTTACTTAAATCTTATAGTGTCCCTCACCCCTGACATTTGGCAAAGGCACTATTACGGTAAATAAGTAATAATATAACAATTACTACTAGTAGGACCTACTAAAGTAAAGATATTGGTTATCTTTATAGAGTTGCTCTTTGGTAATAATTGCTAAATGCAAAATAATTACATGGGTTAAAAAGTGCAACAAATCGTAAAATATACAATAACTGGTATAATTAGCTAATATCAAAATCTGACAGGAACATTTATATTTTAGTAATTCGCGAATTATAATATATTAAATCGACCTTCAGTATTACTGGTTAACACAGAATTCATAACAATTAACTCACTTTTACTATACATGCCTTCAGGTGTTTTTAGTATTACTTTGTCATAAGAATTACACGAATTATATGAAATAGTGCGCACATATTCTTAAGAATATTTAAATCTATTATATATGTCAGAAATTGACGTAAAATTGACAACGATTTTAATCTCATGAAATGAGTTCAGAACGCTGGAGGAGTTTTCTACAACTTGATCCGTGTTCAAGAGGGTGAAATGTGAAGCTTTCAATCAATGTACATACGCAAACGCACGCAAACTGTTTATTTTAAAGGCTCTATTGGCCAATTAACTGATTGATTTTATTAAACAGTAAATCTAGTGACACTCAGTTTGAAACAGTTTACTCTTATTTTACCTTTACATGAAATTGCTCTCCGTCTAAAATGGGAGCAATTAAACTCAAAATAAAACAGGAAAAAAATGGAAATAAAACTACACAAACTACTTTCTCCGCTAACTAACTATTTTGCTTTTAACTTTAAATGGTCTGAAGACCTTAACTCGCTTGTAAATATTTAATCTTTAACTTTTATTGTATTGTAATATCAGCTATTGCATCTTGCCATACGCTTTCGACTCGCTGTTTAGACTTGCTTTAGCTTGAGAACACAATCTCGCATGACTTGTGGGTTCAGAACCCAAACTTGCAGTGCCTGCATGGAAAAGCTTCTCCTCTCACATGCTCTTATTCGCCTAAAATACCTGGCTCAAAATCATGCTCCAGCAGAATCTTTTGGCTAATCCTAACCTAGCTAACCTTAGAACATTCTGGATGTGCCGAATTGCTGGATAACTGGAAAGTGGAGCCCGCACAGCTTGCTGAGTCCAACAACTTACATCTGAGGGAATGTTTTACCAGATTTTGATTTTGATGTCTGGTTACAATTTACTTGGGGCAAAAAGGGCTTTGACAGAAATTGGAAATGAACAAAGTACGGAGACCTATCTAGCATCTTTTCTGATAATATAAATAATCATAAATATATAAAGATAAGAAACCTGCCATGTGCCAATATCGGTGTCAGGACAATTGCCTAAAATTAATTACCAATATCCACCCTCTCTAATATTAATTTGTTTCTTTAACATACCGCCATAACATACGTTTTAAATAGTGAAGGTAAATGAATGCATCTATCACAAATTTACTTGCCTATGATACCTTTACAAATTGATGAGACTATCATCAAAACACTTCTCGGCTCATTTTAAAATATAACTTTCCATACATATTGCTCTATTACAAGCTCTATCATTAGCGAAGTAGCTTCATCTTGCAAGCTTCAGCTTCTTACATAACAATTGAACCAAGTCCTGATATTTATCTCCTATTTCCTTCTTGAAATATTAACAAATACATATTAACAATATTATTAATAAATGCCTAATCTGAATTAAATGTCTGCCTTTCAGAATTAATTGACAAAATAAATAGTATTTTGTCAATATATTATACAAATTTATGAGATCTCTCTTCGAAACCTACCTACTTACATAAACAATTCGACATACAAGTTGTAACTTTATCAGAGATGTTAAAAAACCCACCTTTTATTATTAAAACCCGCGTATGGGTTTTAATGCGGGTAGTGGGTAATAATATGGGTTTTATTCAGGGTGGGTTTTAATATATTATAATACATACATATGGGGCCATAGAGTATTATATGCACGTGTATAGCACGTGTATGTATGTCCACGTATTATTACCCATATAACCCTCTATTTGACCAGTGGGCATAAATAATAAAACCCGGGTTTTAATTGTGGGTTATTATCTGAATTAAAACCCATTAACATCTCTGAACTTTATACTTCGCTGCACTGAAACCAATTTTCTTTTTATTGTCCCTATACCTCTTCAGGCTCTTCTTTCTACTGGTTCATTTGCGTGTATTTTCTTCGATATGACCCGATCGATAGTTAATCCGTATACCGTATACTTTTAACTAGTAAAAAATCTAATTTCTTACTCAAGTTGATAGCATAACTTCCTCCTTAATCCAGCCATGGATTGATACTATTCATTGACGGAAATTTGTCTGTTTCCTCAATTCTATGTCAACATGTTACATTTTCGCTGTATACTTCGACCATATTGAAACTTCTTAGGCTTCTTTCTACCAACAAGTAGTGAAACACTACAGCATATTTACGAAACACGAAAAGTATAAATGAATATTTAAACATGGTATGATCGACGATTATCAACCCGAAAATCTGCATAATTGCGCATAATATAAACTTGAATCTGATAAATGCGTTCTTGGATAGCTCACATAATTGATACTTGAGTCGTGAGCATTTGAGCATAATACAAAGTAATATTTGAAATATATTTACATTCTTGGACAGCTTTTTTGGGAAACGAATGAGTGTATTTCGAGTAAACGCCGAAAACCTGATTTTCGCAAAATTCCATTTTTAGGCAATTACTTGAAATACATACATTCGTTTCCCAAAAAAAGCTCCACAAATATTGCTCAGAATTTAATTGCGGTCATTTTGGTATGTCATATGGCCACTTTTGCAAGCTTTCAAAATTTGCGAAATTTTGCGAATTTTCCAAGGTTTGCAAAAGTGGCCATATGATATACCAAAATGACCGCAATTAAATTCTGAGCAA
>JAQIXQ010001769.1:0-12934 GCA_034700485.1 Pseudosinella alba | reverse complement strand
TCCTCAGCCAATCTATCTTTCCTGTGAATTAGCTGAGTTGCTAATTGTAAGTTTACTTGGAACCAAACGACAAATAATACCCAGTGGTGGTAGTTGCTAGATATTTATTATTTATCTAACTTGCGATTGACATTAACTACCTAATTCCCGCCGCTTAATTTGTCGACACCAGACACTTACTTTCGCAGTTTAAGGATTTCAAATCCAAAATGGGATCAATTACCCATAAGTGCCTGACTTGCAACAAAATGTTTCGTTCCAAAAAGACCCTGATTGCTCATCAAAAGGTACACTCCGGACAAAAACCTTTTCAGTGTGAGGTTTGTAAAAAAAGATTCTCTCGAAGACATAATTGTCGTCGACATGAGGAGACGCACAAAGACGAACAAAGGAAATATCGGTGCCAATACTGTTTGCGTAATTTTACTCAGAATTTCAACCTAAACTCTCACATAAAATGCGTTCACGAAGTAGGTGATTCTAACTTTAGTTGCTTATTTTGTGCAGATCGATTCAAGGGAAGTTTTCACTTGGAGAATCATCTTCGAACTCACACAAATGAACGACCCCATTTTTGCAAAGTTTGTTCACAGGAATTTGTTGAGAAAAAGGATCTAAAGCGCCATTTGATGACACATGATTTTAATCGTTCAAGGAACTATCAGTGTCAACTCTGCACTGCAAAATTCTTCACAAATGGAAATCTTCAAGCTCACCTTAGATGGCATTTGTGTGAAAAGTTTTACAAATGTGAAACTTGTGAGAAAGCATTCCTAACGAAGCAAACTCTAACAAGGCATGAGAGAACGCATAGTGGGGAAAAGAGATATCCTTGTGAAATCTGTCAGAGAAAGTTTGCTCGAAAGGATATTTTACAGGCTCATATCCGCACACACACTACAGAGACTAAATTTAAATGCATGTCTTTTGCAATAGAGCCTTCCGACATAGAAGTAGCTGTTGGAAACATGAAAAGTCCCAGCATTCCAAGGAACACTAACAAACTTGGACACATGTCGATCTTGTCGGTTCGCCATGGGAAGTGGTAGTGGTAGTGACAGAACATGCTCAGTTTATTTGAATTCTAGTTGCTGTAGCAAGGTAAGCATTTGCAGCTTTGATTTGCTACTTGCACTGTTTTCTTTGACAATAAGTCATATTTATTAAGTTTGCAAGAAAGCCCTTGTCTAGCTAAAATTCAAATAAGAGCTTTATTGGTTTCGATTTTCTCCGAATTTGTACAGGAAGGCCATTGATCATCTTATGCAACCTTTAACCTTGCAACAACCATAACATGAACATGACACGGTGGGGAATCCCAGATATTTGGACTACTCTTCCCCTTTCTACAATGCAATCTTATTTCCTCAATTATTAAAGGCTAATTTATAAAACCGTAGGATATATTTACTTTTATGGCCCAATACTTTCGACGGACGACCCTGTACAAAATCCCATGGATTATATATCTATCACAAATTTGCACTAATATAACTGGGTTTGTAATTAATATAAAACTTCGTTGATATGATATAATATTTTTGGAAATTAGATGTACTATAAAAGATTTTATTACAGAGTAGGTAATTATATTTACAGAAGAATTATGATAAGATTCCATACAGTAAAAGTATGTTGGCTGTAACTTGCTTCGTTTTATTTGTTTTTTACTTTATTTATCTAGTTAGGTTGTTTCATTGTTTGGTTTGAAGAGATTAAAAAAGTATTCTTATGGATTCGCTTAAATGCTCAATGCAATTAAATAAATTATAAATATGTATTTTTCATTCAATTATTCTACATGAGAAGCCATTTGTAAAAATAATTATTTATTTAGATGTTATGTTCATAGTATTTTTTACCTCTTTCATTGAAATTGTTATATTGTTTGAAGATATTTGGAAATTTATGTATAATTTGATTCATTTTCTCTATTAAAGTAAATGTATTAACAACATATAACATACGCACTACTGCTATCGGTATTTCCCATGATGATGCTCTTGATGAAAAATAAATTTTACCGTATCTAATCTTCCACTTTATTCAATCGAATTGAATTTCAAGATAATTTTACTGCATTGACGATAAGGTTGTCTCAATTATAAGCAACCAACCGTAGTTTGGGTTGGGTTATCCACTCCATGATGGATCGATGATAAAACTATGTGACATTTCTTAACTGCAGGTAAATAGGGTCATCTATCTCATCCCACTATTTTTGACTACGGAAACATTTTCATTCGAACATCGATTTGGCAAGGAAGCATGGAAATAAACTATCATTTTGCACTTTCATTAGTTCAACACAATGCGTAAGATGTTGATCATATCCGTAATATTAGTATAAAATATATGAAATTCCGACGTCCGCTGAGAGATTTTTTTGGTGACCATTATAAAAGCATTTTTGTTTTTTGTAATTAGTAACGGGAAAGTTTGGCAGGGAATAAAACGTACAATGACACAAGTACGTTGAGGTCTCTTCCATCAGCTATAACTCGATTACCGTGCGTTGGCAAAAAGGATAAGGTGAATGAAGTTTCCCTCTAGTCTGGTCCATTTTCACAGGAACATTTTGACTTCCTGGTCATGGATGTGATTGGAAGGCTCCTCAAATCATCCCGAAATGAGAGGAGGTGGTGGGGGGAAATGCTAAATTCCTGACAAAGAATCTGCTTGATCCTTTATGTATTCAATCGGACTCTTGTTCAAGATCTGGAAATAAATTTTTCGCTGTCCTTAAAATTTGCGAAATTCAAATGACATCTTACCATATGTTGATGTGGTTGAACATCTAAAGTCTAGTTTAAAAATGGTTAAATTAGTATGCCTTTATCCTTAACATATAGTCGAAGTTCCATCGAGGTTGTCATGTTTATGGAGGTTTGGAATCGTTCATAGAAAAGAGGAAGAGGGAAAAGACTTAATCTATTCCAGAAGAATGATGATGGAGTCTTTGCATCTCTTCTCAAGTAATGACACAGAAAACATGATTTTATTTTCACTCTTTGACAATGATTTTTACTTTTTGGGTTTAGAGGAATTTATTAAATAAAATTGCACAGGACACTTGTAAGTGGTTATAAATTGCAACCATTTATTAACACAATAATAATATGATTATTTATATTCCATAATATACTCAAATGCTAATTGTAAGCTAATGTCATCATCAGACTTAAACTTATTTCATAGCTAACATGGTTGTCCAACTATTCTACCTTGGACGCATCCATGAACAAATCCATTTGTAATACAAGTCATGAATAGAATATCCCGATATTTTAACCGGCTTTTAATGATTGTAGAAATAATAAGAATATTTATTATTATATTAACAATAAGGTTATATAAGGTTATTTGTTTCTTCATTGACATTGGGAAATTTCAAGTTTCTACAATATACGTAACTGTACCATAATTAACATCAAAATATTTTTTACTTAAAAGCTCACAAATATAATCGTTAGAAATTAGCTTAATTTAATACAGAAGTACTAAATTCTCCTAAATTCGAATGCATGGGTATGGTAGTTACCATTACCAAATCACCATAGCGATTATAGATTAAACATACCTTATGAATTGCATGATGTATTACGTATGTATGATATATGCAAAATAAACAACATAAATACCTATAAGGATAAAGGATGAGTAAACTTCCCATTATAATAACTATCAAGGATGATTTTAATCGACTCAAGCAATTCTTCTTCCTTCACTGCATTACATAAATATTTATCAATTAATACCAGCAACGCATGGAAACAAATATTGCATTTGTACCTAAATAAGGGTTCCAGACATTTTGCAGATCCTGCAAGTGAACGCATGCCAATGTGCTTGTTTCGTGAGTTTTTTCTTCGACTTAAAAGTAACAACTTTTTCGGTTTTTTGCTACATAGTGAGGTTAAAGGTATGGCTCGACTCATATCGACTTACCACTACATTCCAACCTCATCATGAAATCGAGTTGAAGTTTTTGCCCGATCCCATGTCAAAAGAACAGTGGTTGATTTACACCATATTTCCACACCTTTAATTTCTACCATGACATGTCACTACAATATTTCGGCATATGAGCCTAATCATGCTAGAACAGAAAATAAGAGAAAGATGAAACGATTCTATTTTTACAAGATGAAAAGCAGGAAGGAACAACTCAGAGACCAACGTGGAAGGCTATAACAAGGAAAGAGAAATATTAATTGTCTAATTATTGTTTAAATTTTCCTTTTCAGCTCTGTGGTCGTCAAAAAGTGTCGAGGGGTGTTGGGCAAGCGAAGGAAGGAAAAAGCATCACTACCTCCATTGCCTAAACACCTTGCTTTCTGCCATAAGACCTTCCCATGTCAAAAGCACGTGGAACTTCATATAAGTATCAATTCGGGAGAGAAGTTCAACAAAGAAGAAATTAAAAAGACTGCCACCATTCCACTTCCAAAGTCTGACAGGAAGCCAGTTCAGCACTACACATCCCGCTCAGCAATTTGAATAAATTGATCGGAAGAGCTCAAAACGCTGTAAGTGCGGACGTAGATAAGCATTACCAAGTTTAATTGGGAAGATGGGGCTTCGTCTCCACCTACGCCCCATGACCAGACCGCCTCCAATTATCTATAGAATTATCACGCTAGTTGGGACAAGGCCCAAATAGACGAAAATAATCATTTTTCAGTTATTTGGTTACTTTATTCGACGTAAATAGGGAGGATGAAATACCTTATATTTACGCTACACGGCTAAGAAATTGAAACGTTATAGACCCCCGATTCATCGAATTTCTCGTGGAATTACCTACCTGAATCAAATACGCAGACTAATCCAAGTCATACTTAAATGGCGTCATGTCGTGAAATTACGATTCTTCATAGAAAGAGCCCTCAAAACTAGGTATTATAAAAACATCTAAAAATATGACTCATTGAATAGCCAGAAAGAAAAACGAGATGGAGATCGACTTCGAAAACAAGGAAGATGACAATGAAGACGAACACAAGTAAGCCCAGCAGGATAACAGCGAAATTGAAGTACCCAACCCCACCAATGTTGGAAGACATACAGATTCTGAACATGTTCAAGAGGAACCCTAAGCCATTCCTATTCCGACCTCCACGCAGGCATAATTGATTCCCGACATTGTCCAAGCAGCTTTAAATAGCCAAGCTCTTTTCCAACGATATAAGTTACGAGAGAGAAATTCAACAGTGCAGCCGACATTCTATCCGAAGTAACTCTAATCTACTGTCAACTCCGACTTTCATCATGAAGTTCATACTCCTCTTCACGATTTTCTACACATCGGTTATGTCGAAGGAGTACATGGTAAAACTTCCTCCAGTGGTGCACCTAACCGAAATTCCACGGACATTTTTTTCGAAAACAACTCTGTCCTAGGTTAATTGGTCGAGCTCCGAAAACATCACGACCTCCTGAGAACAAAATGGGTCTGGAAGGATCTGCATGGGTCACCTACTCCCATTTACCAACACATTCGCAACCTAGTCAATGACACATTGCAATTACTGAACGCGACTTTACCCCATGGGGAGGAACTCGAAACATGAAGTTCACTTTCTCGGAAGAAACGAGGAATCGACTTTTTTGGGGACATGCAAGAATTTTTCTGCAGCACAGTAACAAAAGGTGACAAGGAAGAACTGATGTTCACTCCAGGTCCGACATTGTTTAAAAGAACAATCGCAGACTCCAGGACCCGCCATAGGAGATCAAGTATCAACAACACCCCGATGACAACTTCCTCGCCATAACCCTCAAAGACTTCCAATGGGAATTCAGGTGGCGCAGAGGAAATGTTAAGTAAAAACTGTTCAATATATGTAGAAATAGAAAGAACCACGGACCCAAAGAAGATCGAAAGAAAGAAAGAAGATAGAAAGAAGACGAGGAAGACAATGACACATCCCATGTCCTTGTCCTCAACATGTCAGACATTGAGTTTCATATAAATGACAATATCACATTAGGTACTTTGGAATCAGTCGTGAGCGAAGAGAATTTACGAGCAACTCAAGAACGCTCAAGTCAGCAAAACATTTTCTCTTACGCATCACTCGTAGATAGCGAACTTGAAAAAAGGAAGAAATTGTATACCAATTCATTATTGATTGGCCCTGACATTCGGAGTGATGCAAAAGAAAAACTCTGCAAACTATTATTTGAATTTCATGACATTTTCAAATGGGACGATATTCGTACAACTTGTAAAGAATTTAAATATCGCATTGATGTAGAAGGGGTTCAAATCCAGGTCAACGAACAGCGAGAAAGCCCATCAAATTATAGATAACATAACATGTTATTTGCACATATTCATGAAAAATAAGAATGAGCTCTTAGCAAGTTCTATCATAATCTAATATTCACTCCATAACCGGACGCTTTCTTGTGAACATCACACAAGATCTACATTCTACATTATTATATAGTCGACAATTTTACAAAGATGACAGGATATGCTGTTGTGTCAAAATAAACTGGAATGTGCACTCATATCAATTTTCCTGTGTGGCTTGTGGAATTTATATGATGTTGCATTGTAAGGGAATTATTTTGAAATTGGTTCTTAGGCTCTTAGGCAATTTTAATACAATTTAATTTGTATCATTTATGCGAGTGAGCGATCAACTATTCCTAAAAGATTGTTTCTACATATAGCCAGGATTCTTATATTCATGTAAGGATAAAGATTGCTGTATTCTCTCTGAATTTCATTCAGTTGGAAGTTGAATTGAATTTGGAAGTCACAGTTCATTTTCAGTTTCTCCTCTAATAGGATATGAAAATACGAATCATCCGAATGACAATGTACTGGAATATTAATTTGTGAACTTCATATTATTTTGATAAAAGGTAATCTTAAGTAGGTAAGTTAATTAAGTTAGCACGGACATTTTAAGAAAGTTTTCAAAATATTCGTTCAATTTGAGGCAATATTCTAGTTCTTGGGATATATGAAATAAACTGATTCGAATCCCTATGACTAACCTAATTGTAACTTGTAGTTTGGGACTGGTCTTGAAACAATTTGCGACGTGGATACATCGGGTTTTTCATGACGAGTTGGTAGGTAGCTTAATATGGGGAAAGTGAGAAAATATCAAGTTTTAGGAGTTTAGAGTAAATTCCTGTTCCAACTTTAACAATAAAAACAACATCCCATCCCAAATGAATTTCTCGAATGAATTCGCATGCCCAAAATGCTAATACTACAGCCATTGTTCGCTATCATTTTATTCTACTTTGTTTTAGCGTTGGCGAGCCTGGTCTGTGTCCAAGGTACAGAAGTGGTGGCGGAGGACGCGGTGGCGGAGGTCGAGGAGGCGGTGGTGGAAGAGGCAGTTCTGCAAGCGGCTAAACTAAATCACGGGCGGCAGTTTCTCTTGGAAGCGGGGCCCGGGCTACGCTGCTTATAAATCTTATAAAAATTCCAAAAAGCAACGCAAGGTTCCCTGCAATTGTTTGTAGAAAGCTTACAAATTAACTTGATGATGATGATGGAGTTGACCTGTTTTTTTAAAAA
The DNA here is from genome assembly GCA_034700485.1 of Pseudosinella alba. Lineage (NCBI taxonomy): Eukaryota > Metazoa > Arthropoda > Collembola > Entomobryomorpha > Entomobryidae > Pseudosinella > Pseudosinella alba. The sequence continues at coordinate 5,385 of JAQIXQ010001769.1, read as the reverse complement.
ATAATTCGTTTTAATAGGTGCCGACAGGGAGAGTGACATAAATGCGGATTTTGATTCCTTTGAACAATACGTCTCAGATATTGACAGGGATAAGTTTGAAACTGCTCCAAACAAGACTCAGAAATCGACATCATATTAAGGTAAATTTATAAATAAATTCAATCTTCTGGACGAAATCATCTACTAAACTGTTCGTCTTGTATTTGTCATTCATTCATTTTAATTTATTTTTGCAGCTTCAGAAGGAATCGGGATGTCGGCGTGGGGTCTGATTTGCCTCATATTGGGGATCATTGTGTTTTGGACGTTTGGCTGGTACTGCTGCAATGTGTTCCTCCCTGTCTGGCGGGACAACCGGCAAATGCAACGAAGGTCAGTGACTGACAGAATGAAGGACGAAGTGCCCCTCCAAAAAACCCCATCCACCGCTACACCATCTCAAGTATAGACCTAATTGTCTCTTATCCTTCCCGGGAAAATAATTACCAACAAAAAATAACAATAGTCTGAGTTATTGTGGACCAGTGAATGGAAGGCGAAAGACATTTCAATTCAATATAAATCAACCAAAAAGTCAAGAAGGCAGTTTATGAAGCAATCATCTTAACGAAATTAACAAGAATGTCAATTATGCAATACGTAAGGAGCGTGCGTCGGATCCTGCAGAACCTGAAGCGTTCTGGTTGCTCACGTTCTTAAGGAGTGATAGGATCATTGATCTATCACCACCTCAACGACCTCTTTCCCCGGCGCCAACGCCAACCCGGAGCGTCGACGGACAGGCGGCTTCAGAAGTCGATTTCGTTGATTTCCTGGTTGACTTGTACATGAAAGGAGACGAGGTTATTCAAACCTTCAATTTGCCAAATCTTTTTACCCACAATCTTCATATCCATTCACCTTCACCCTCAATACCTTAAAGGGCTGAAAGGGTACTCCTTCCTCCTGAGGATTCCTTTACTGATATCCATAATTCCCTCGACAACTCACCTTTAAACCCAACTCCTCCGACTCCATACTCGGAAGTGGTTCCTGAGAATCATTTGGCTAACCAACAAGAGCAGCCTCAAACAGCAGGACCACAATATACCCACAATACAAGAACTACTTTTCGTAGGTAGGTATGTTCCTCCCCATCGAAGACACGAATTTCTGATAAATGATAACAAATTTTGAAGCAACTTTAGTTTCTAACCCAGTTCATTTAGATCTACCCATCTCCGCTTGTATTTTGCAGCACGGAGTCATACTAGCAAATTTAAATGTAAGCATTTTACCCACCCCAGTCCAATTATGCGAAACTCCCAATGAAGTCATTTCAAAGAAATTAAGTAACGACAAACCAAATCAAATGGAAAGCTCGAATTGGGCCATGGGTAAAATCGTTGGCTCGTGATAATCTTCAACGCGACACGACCAAAAAATATGGTAAAATCCACCAAATTGGAACTCTGTAATATAGCTTAGCATACAAGGATTTCACAAAACAAATTTCTACAAACTGCAAGGAAGACGTTTCTGACAACATGCTGCAAGCAATTGCAACAACCAATGAGATATCACCTCAACCAACTCCTTTTCTTCAAAATCAATTTACATGCTCTTTAAGTCCTACGTCACACAAAACTCTACAGCGATATTCCAAGCTACTTAGTCACACTGATATTCCAACAGATTATTTCCAAACCTGTAATCAATCCATATCGCATGGGGTATCCCCGTACATTGGGAATTTGGCCCTAACATGCGAATATGATTCGACTTTGAACCATAGTTTTGCTTCACTGGCTATGCCTAAATGGAAAGAATTGTCAATATTTCAGGGGACAAAGAACATTATTCAAAATATTGAATTCTTTCATAGACTAAAAATCGGAAATTTTTTCTATGTTCAAATAAAAGAAACATGCATAATTTGCAAATAATGAATGAAATAAAACGGTGCTGGCAGGCATAGCGAGCCCAAAATGTTGTGGAAATCTACCTCAGAAGAAATGATATTTAAATGAATGTGCAATTAGTCTGCAATAAATGAAGAGAGAGGCAAAGAGAGCAATAAGCCCGTAAGGGAGTAGAAAGTTAGGCGAGGCATGCAAATTTAAGGGAAAATATTGAATATTCTTTCAAGACTTTCAGGGGTCAATTTCTCCCTGCCTAAATTCCAGGGTGTGAAACTTTCATAACATTCCCGTGAGTCGGTTAGATCATTAGTTGCCATGGCTGCAGGACAAAACATGAACATCATTTAATTCGATATAAAAAAATGTTCTCCATTTGGGAATTGGACATGGCACAACATGTATGCTTTTGGATTAAATCTAGTTTCAATGTTGGAGAAAGGGCATAGGAACTAGCCACGAGCATGATTATTTGGCATTCAATTAAAGTCTGACGGGAAAATAATAAGAACGGTTTGCTTATGAATTCTATCAATTTCATGTTGCTATACTAGGTTATCTAGAGCCCAGACAAAACGATCCATTACATCGAAATAATAAGCTTTAACTTATCATTAACTAAAATCGAGCCGAAGTAGCCTTATCTTAAATCCGTTGTTGATGATGGGATGACGGCAGCACAAATGCAGTCCAAGTCCTGAGTTGCGATCCAGTCACAGTCCAGTTCAATTATCTGCAAAAAAAATGGATAATTATAATGGAGAAATGTGTTATTTATTTCGTAAATTGAACGCGTAAAATGGAGCAGTACAAATTAACCAATGTTATCTCGTAATTGATATAATTATCATTTGCCTGTTTAATTTTTGGCATTATGTTAATTTTTACTCACTTAATGATGGGTATTTAAATGTTGATTTAATTTGATTGAATCCAGAAATCAGAAGAATCAGAGTAAGGATGTGTTGTGCGGTGAGAACCGTAAATAATCTCCGTCGACAGATGGGGTGGTTGGGGGTCCAACGTATCCATGAAGATTTTCCTACGCGGATTGAGATCGGCAAAAAAAAAGGAAAATTACATAAGATAAGAAAGTGTCCAAGTGCCCAGGTATTTTTATTTTCCGCATCCGCCTGCTGATAAAAAAATTCTTGATAAATAATAATTTTGTGTTCAATTTATGCGGACGATGCGTGGAAAGTGATATGGTTAGATTTACGCTATATGCCTAGGTATGTGCATCTGTGCATGCAGAAATGATCAAATTGAATATTATTTATGTTTAAATAGTGATGAATTATGAGTGAACTATGAATCCAATCCGCAACTAAAGCATCAAAAACTTTTTTTTGATGATTGATAGCTGGTCACAAGTTCAGTTTTGCAGGCAGCGAAATTGAGGATTTCGAATAAATGGATTTTATTTTTGATAAAACTAAATAGCAACAAAAGTAACAAAAAGGTTGAAAAACAAGCAACTTTTCGAGAAATTGACAAATGGTAAAATTGCTTAAATTTAAAATCTGTAATTTTTTGGGCAAATCTAGCATTCTTTTGTACAAATCTAGTACTTTTTGGAAAAAATATGTCACTTTTCTAGCCAAATCTAACACCTTCTCACATTATTGGCATAAATCCCGTTTTTTTTTCGAAAATTGTGCAATTTATTTAATTACCAGAATTTAAGCAAGCTCTATCCAAAACTTATCACACACTTGAAAAACACAACAAAAGCAACCATTTTCTCCAAAAAAGGCAAGCAATATATTGCTAATAATCGCAACTATTTGGTCTCTTCTTTAAGGTGGTCGATATGGTCTATATAATGGCTAATTGAGGAAGTGCAATTAATTTTGTTTTTCTTTTTCGATTTGGTTGTATGTATCTATTGTTCTATCATAAACTGCCATATTCCTATTTTTCCTTCCCCATTTATGTATCTTTCTTTTTTACATTGTAACTGTTGACTTAATTATTGCTCTATATATATGTATTACCATAAAATAAGAGTCCTTAGAAATGAAAAGGTAAAATGGACTTCGATATTGCATAACACTAAAAATATTTTCACTTACCTAAATAATTTTCATGAGTCCTCTCCCTCCTCCTACTCCTGACAGGAATGTCCGGATGAAATTGCAGAAATAATTCGGTAGCAAAAAAGTGTTTTCCATCACGTCCAGTCGTCATGTCATTCATCCATCATCTATGAGGACACGAATTCTCAGATAAGAGATAACCTTATTGAGCCGGTTAAAGGGTTGAAATCACGACTCTTCAACAACTGTAAAAAAAATTTAAAAAAAGGCGAGAAAAAATATTAGATCATGATCAGATCAATCAGATTCATGCATTTTTTATAGCCTCACAAAATAGAGTAGTTCAGCAAAAAATATGCCTGTGTTAATAATGAAGGCTATATGTCAATTAGAAAATAATGAAACGAAATGGCTCAGAGAATGTTGTTGAAGTTAGTTAGTTGAAGTTAGAGAAAAGTTGTTATGAAGTTAGTCGTTCCTCAGAAAGAAATTAATGAAATGATAATTTTATACTATGTACAACATTACTGATCAAAGGTGACTTTGGAAATTGTCCGAATAAAAAATTGACTGTTGCGCTATTTACCCAGATAAATTTTATAATCCTACTGGTCTGGTCAAAGTTAATTGAATCCCCATGGAAGGAAACTTGTCAAACTTTCACTTAAATTTGTGGCTGGTAGATGCACAGATGATAAATTATTTCATTCCACCTCAAGTTTTTATTGTGAATTTGCTCGCGATCAGTGAAAGCCCAACTAGCCATCCACATCCTCCCCCCCTCACCGACCAACAAACCTTCATAGGCTACTCCATTCGCAAGACTGACTTCAGCTTTCCTTTCTTACATCTCTCTAAATTAATGTTCAACATCTTGGCAAGGAACAATGTAAAATATGAGCTTATGGCAATAAGTGTGGGATCATCAGCATCAACACATTCTCACACTTTCAGCAAGCTAAAGTTTATCTAGTTAAACCCAACACAAATAAAAATGAAATAGCTTAAGCTTAATGTCTTAAGCTTAAACGATTAAACAAGTAATTAAGACATGCCTATGATTGTCGACGTTTTACTCAAGTACATCGTGTCATATAACTTTCCTTGACAAGTATGTTTTTACCGAGTTGCAATTTTTACTTTATTTTGGCAAAAGTCATGTCATGAAATAATGATCATCATGATCATTATTATTTATTATGTTGATGATGGTGTAGGAAAATGAGATCAGTGGCTATATGATGAATATGATATGATGATGAATGGAATTCTTTTCCATGCACATTATGACTTGACCATTAACAGCTTCATGAGAAATATGACGACTTAGCAGATTTGTCCTTTTTCTGTAAACATTATTTGCGGCTTGATAATGTCATGTCACCCAATATTTTATTTTGGGAGCGAGCGAACTCATGTCATGATGAGCATCACTGGCAGGGTGTGTA
>JAQIXQ010001768.1:0-12938 GCA_034700485.1 Pseudosinella alba | reverse complement strand
GAAGGTGAGCAGGAAAAAAATCTTTAAAACTATATTTATGTTTAAAGATTGAAGAATGTGTAATTTAATAAAAATTTTGTTCTATATTTTTTTAGGAGATGCCTTACAAGTCTACGCTGAGAACTTCCCCGAGAATGTGGAACTATTCTTTGAGATCTTCCCCAACTTGCGCAACCAGGAGCCCTTCTATCTCGTCTGTGATCCCCAAATGAGTTGGGAGAGTATCCCTGGACAACTATTTGAAGTTTGTGGTCCCCAACCATGGACTTGGGAGAAGGTGGCTGGCCAGCTACTTGACTTGCAGAGCATTCCTGGGGTCTATGTCTTTGAAGTACTGCGGAGCTTTACAGGGGATGAATTGCTGAAAGAAAAGTTTGAGGAGTTTTGTCGCCCAGAGAGTCTGGAGGAGCTGTATAATTATGTGAATCGACCGAGGAGGACGATTCTAGAAGTGTTGCAGGATTTTCCTACGGCTGTGGCGGGGCTTCCGGTGAATTATATTTTTGATATTGTTCCATTCATGCGGCCACGAGCCTTTTCCATTGCTAGTCCTCCGAAGGAGAGTGATCGTCACATTGAGATTCTAGTCGCTGTGGTGGAGTTCAAGACCAATTTGAAGAAGCTGAGGAAGGGGACATGTTCCTATTGGCTGGCTCATCATTGCAAATTGGGACAGAAGGTGTCAGTTTATACCGAGCGAGGATCTTTAAGACCTCCTATTACTGTAAGTAGTATGGACATTTGTATTTGAACTGTGAAATCAAAGTCAATGTGGAAAATTTTTTTTTTCATTTTTGAAGATCTTCAATTGTAAAACTTAATTTATTCGTCCTTATTTTGACAGGATTGTCACATGATTATGGTCGGACCTGGTACTGGAGTGGCCCCTTTTCGTTCCATGATCAAAGAGCACCTGCACGAATGGGACAAGCACCTATTTTTTGGCTGCCGAAACAAACAAAGGGACTACTATTTTGGTGATGAATTTGAAAAATTGACTCAGGATGGGAGCATGACACTTTATAATGCCTTCTCCAGAGACCAATTCGAACAGTAAGCAAAAATCATTAATAAAGTTGCTTGTTGGGATAAGGATTACGATTATTTACCAGTTCCGTTTTAATTTGGATGTAAAATTAATTGAAACTAATTTGTGTGCTATTTCCAGAAAAATGGATTATGTTCAAGACGTCATATCCAGACAATCCGAGCTGATCAAATCCATGCTGGAAAGTCCATTGCCGCTCTACATTTATGTCTGTGGGAGATCCGGTGACATGCCAAAGGATGTGTGGAGTGCCTTCAAAACCATTCTAGAGAACCTGGGCGTCGCAGAGGCTGAGAAACTACTTAAAAGTATGCTAAATGGTGGACAGTATCAAACTGAAACTTATTGAAGTGTGTTTGCGATTGCATAACTCATACACTATTTGCGGAGGCTAGTTTAGTTTTAATTTACTTAAATGAGTTGCAAAAAAAACAAATCCTTAATCCTGAATCATTGATATATTTTACTATTGAAAAAATAAAATGACTTAACACTCAAGTTTATATAATATTCAGATTTGCAGATATGTCTAAGAAATGGCACATGAAATATTATTTATGTACATGTTTCAAAAGAAGCATCATAAGTAGTAAAATGGCAAATGGTTACTTGTTCAAATCCTGACATAAACATGAAATGACATGGATGCCGTACTTATGTTTGACATGAAGCTATTTTCGCAATTTGCAATCCTCCCAGGAATGGCAAGAGCCAGAGGATATTATTGTACATATTCTTAAGTAGGCCCACATGGCACACAGTTCACAAACATACTTATTATGCAAATGTGACCTGTCGGTAATCAGTCAAGCGTCAAATCAAAAGTCACTTTACAGCTTTTCTTTCTCTGTCTCTTTGCTTAACATGGAAGCATAAAGTTGCCTATCATTTTTTGTTAATTCCATAATGGAATTTCCATTCTTATTCCTTAAACTCTAAGTCATTATTAAAAAGAAATGGTTTGCTCATTAAAGCTTTTCCAGGGGAAAGTGAGATTGTCTAAATGACAGATATGATATGATTTTTATCTTCTAGTTAACGATTTATTACTCAATTTGGATTTGACGAGTTTAATTCAGAATTTGACAAGTTTGCCGGCGGATTACTAAATGAACCTATTTTTTACCCCCACGTGCAATTAGTGATTGGACTTTAGACATTTATTCCATGTTTAATTGCACTCCAGCAAAAGAATAACCGGAACTTGTGAAAATGCTCCAGGGACAAAATATCATATTTCACAGCTCTACTGTGGGCTTTTGTAAGAGCTCATCTTTCTAGCTGTTTCCTATGCCGAAGCCCTACATGTTGCATATCCTAGTCAGTTTTTTTTTGCTTCTGATCATTTCTAAACGAGGCAAGCGAAGCTCAAGCTCGTTTTTTTTTGCCTGGCACACGGTATACGGTAACTGTCGCAAGCAACTTCAAAGAAAACACTGCAGTTTACTTGAATATTCACTTATTCGCCAACCTGCACTTGGCTGAAACGGATCGCTTCCAACAGCGAGCGAGAGCAACTCTTTACCAAGGCATATTACATTTGTCCAAGTGAACAAGAAGAAATTCAAGTGCATCTTCTGTGGAGAGTTTTTATATAGACTTTGGTAATAGTAATGATATAAAAACACTTTTTTCTCTCTGCAAATTCCATTTTGAATTTGTACTGTACAGATTTCTCAATTGGAAAATAAAACATCTACACAAATACCCTGGAATGTAATGGTCGAAAAGAAATGAAGGTGGTTGTTAAGTCAAATTCTTGCAAATCCTCACAATCATAATTCTGTTTAGAGATATTTGTGTGTATCAAAGTGCCCCATGCAAGCTTCAGCCGCTTGGAAGCCCCAAAGCAATATATCTTAATTGAATGAATCTCATTCCGGAAATGAACTCAAATTAAAGACATTGTAGCAATGCGTTTCATACATCTCCTGAGGATATGCTACTTGATGTCCAATTGGAATCCGGAATAGAATAAGAACATTTAATTAGGGAAAACTCAATTTTAAATGCTCTGATTATAATCACGATAATTACGCTATATTTATCTTTGTGGAAGTAGAACTTCTTTCCAGTTATATCAATTGATACTTACTTGATAGCCTCTCATTTGCGGAAAGTGAGAATTACACAAAAAATCATTAAGAGAAAGCTTATGCAAATTATATCAGCAATTAATTAATATGTAAAGTTTTAAACTCAAACTCGAAGCTATGTCAGGGATTGCTTAAATTGGCATTGGCATACTTATAATTGCAATTAATTGCATCAGTAAATTCTCTCTGAACATAGTTAATGAATGCTTTCATTGTATCATGTGCAGCATTTTTAACGAACAGTTTATCATGTTGTGTGCGCCTATGTGACTATCTTAATTCTCTCCAAGCAAGTTTTTGTAAATTGGAGATACATACATAACTACATATATACATATAATTATAATTATTGAAAGTTTAAGGACCAAAGAGCCATAAAGCTGGATATCATTGATATTGATAAGTGTTTACGGAACTAGTGAATGACAATTGAATTTTCCTTTTTGAGAAAAAAACATAAAAGAAAAATCTGATCATATCAAATTATCAAACTATCAAAGCCACTTCTTTGACGCCTGGCCTGACTACTGTGGACAACAAGAAGAAGGAAACAAAGACAAAGAGGCTATCTTTCCATCTCTTTCTCTCTTTGATAAGAGTAGCTGACGAGGGGAGAGGGAGACAAATGAGATCTGTTTCAGAATCATTAATTTCGGTCAAGAAGACGCTACCTTTTCGCGTGTTGTTGTGCTGATCATATTCACGCGTGGACTGCAGTATCCTGATTCTTGGTGTGGTAAGCTTATTTATTTTATTCTAAATGTTCTCCTTTATTATAACGGAAAAACATGGCTTCTGTCACTCATCCTGTTTATGGGATTTTCACCAAACAGCTCTCGTCATCAACATCACCATCAATATTGCTTCTTGAACTGATTGGAAGGGGTGATGGTAAATAGGACATTGCTTTGATCACTTTTGGGGAGAGTGAATTTGCGTCACAAAACCAAGGCATAAGTTATATTAAGCATTTAAAAATGGAAAATATCTGCTGTCGTCACTCTCCTCCTCGTAACTCTTTCCTTGCACCTATGAAAATTAGGAAAGTTAACGTTTCAACTCATCATAGGCAATTTGTGGCCAAAAACATATACATATATTATTTCTCTCCTCATGCCATGCTCATTGTCCAAGAATGTATTCATAATTTAAAACTGGATCTCAAATTTCAGCATTTCTATTCGGCTATCACTAAATAAAGTGATAAACTCTTTATTTGGAAACAATCTTTAAAGGTCTTGCCATTCTCGGGATGAAATGTTGAATTGTAAAAAGATTCCTCTTGTAGTTCTGTCCATAATATACTTTTCTCAGATATGATATCATATACCTTAAGCCATAGATAAGCAATAATATTTGACAAAATAAAAAATCAAGAGCCTCATCATTAAGTTGACAACTAGGCTTGCATTGGATGTGGATGTTAGACTTATATTTAAACCGAAACCAGCACATCCAACGTATCGGTTGGCCACTCACTTGCGTTGCCATTTTGGCCACTTGTTACTGCTACAATTACGAACATCATTTCATACTAATATTGCTTATAGAAAAAGTAAATGAGGAACAGCCAACGTCATATTAAATAGCTTTTTATATGTAAATTCACTCGTTTCATCGACAGCGGACATGAGAAAAAGAAAAACAAGCACAATTGCTAATGTGTGACTAGAGTTGATTGATCTAAAGAAATTTCATTAATGAAAATACCCATTTATCTACATGGGTATTTTTTTGTTGAGTTGACGGGAACAACGAATTTGCAAATTGCAAGTAATTTTATTTGCACAATCATACATTCCTGCATTGCATATGATAGATAGTTCATACACGCCAATATGGCAAGTATTTAAAGTGCAGTTGAAAAAAATTATAAACAGTTCCATACATTAATGTACTTAATTTTACTTTTAATTGCTAACTACCTACCTATATCTACTTCTAACTGGAAAGATGTTGCGGATTATCTCTATCGGCAGTTTTCTTGCATGTTGCGCAAAATTCATGGAATGAGTTGGGAAAAAATATGGGTCTCCTCCTCTCCTCAATGATATCATCATGATCATGACATAGTCTTGACGGGATTTATTAGGCTCACTGTCAACATAAACTGTTCAGCGTCGGTATCCCTGTTCATCCTACAGTTTGGTTAATTTTCTTGTTTGTCGCTCATTCGTAATAAGTCCAATAACACAATAATCCTTCCATGCATGCCATAACCATGCCAGTTTCCATTTTTTCTGCCAGTCGTCTGTCAGCAGAAATATTGTGACATTTTGTTGAGCAGTAAAATCACATCTGTCCAAAAATTGTTGTATGAATGGAGCATTATTATATTGTATGAAGTAGAACATTTAATATCGAGCTATTTATTACATGATTCCATTCTCTATGCAAGTGCGTATGATTAATGCATGAAGACTAATATAATATTAATCGTATCATATTTTCATGATATCATAAATAATAATCCTCGTCATCATCATCACCCTCAATCGTAGGACAACATCAAGTAGATTGAACCCTTTTTATTCTGCTGATGAAATGAAATTAAATCCAACATGGGACATAATTAATATATCAGTTTTTGAAGTAGACAAAAAAAACTGTAAGTTGTAGTCCCACTTTGACTAATCAATGAACTGTTTGATATTTTGATGGTTGCGCTAAAGTAGAATCAACAGATTGGAAATTAGGATGTGATGACGTAGTTTACTTGCGTATATGCCTACACGAACGAACTATATTAAAAGGTCACATTATTTATTATGTAAGCAGTCGACTGTTTAGCTATATTCGACTTTTATTCTCGTTCATTCAATGTTATGTTTGGCAAGGTTTGATGAACCACAAGCGCAAACTGCAGGAATCTTTCTTACTCGAAATATAATTTTTGATTGAAGCCAGGAAAGATAAGTGCATGTCCAACTATAACGAAAATAACTTATTGTAGACCTTTAAATCTCAGGTATTCCGATTCCACATAGCCAGTTTCTATTATGATCAGTATAATCGCAAATGTCTCAATAAAAATAAAACGCCTGCCGGCATCCGTACATTGGAGCGAGAGCCAAGGAATTATGTATTGGATTGGATTATTTGCTTCAGGTTCAGATTTTTTTCTTCACCGTGGATTTATTTATTAACTTTGGCGCAGTTTATTTCGATACGACACATGCCTTGAAGCAGTGGACGAAGTTATGTTGTGCATTGTCTACTTAACTATTTCGCTTATCTAATCTCCATTCAATTAATATGTCTAGCAAGGAGTTAGGGTAAGGTAAGGTACAAACTTTCTCCGTCCAACTACTTTAGAGTAGGCAACTAGACATTGTACTTGAAGGCAGAATTGAGACAGCAATTTTCAATCCCGATCTTGCTAATTTTTCATCGAATTGTTTGAATAAGTACAAGTCAAACAGTTTCTCGAATGCATTTTAGGGAAATCATTGTACTTGGCGTATACAAAACATACATATATTGTATATCGTCATCAGTGTGAAATGAAGCAAAAAAAAACTTGCCGAGTCTTCCTGACTAGTTTTTTGTATGTTTTTCTTGATCTGATGTATATGCGTATACAATTGATTAAATTAAACATTCCGAAACACCTACCCAAATTTTGTTCCGAAACTCAATGCGCTTGGTTTTTTCCTGCGTTTCCTATCCCGACACAAATCAACATTCTCTGTTTTTTATTTACCAGAGTGACTGACATACTCAAGTTTCGGATCATTCAACTTTTCTCTTGAAGAATCTGTTCCAACAACATGGTGAGGTGATAAAACATAATAGGAAAAAGACGGGAATCAGATCTGTAATATTTCGTCGTAGTTGACCGGTTAGAACAATGGAAAATGCCTAGGAGAATAGCGGCACTTATTGTAGATTTAGTTTCTCGTTGCACTTTTGCGATATAGGTAGGTATAGGCAAAAGAAAAAAGCTTGAAATGAATCCCTGCGAAAGTTTTTTTTAGCAAACTCTATCTCCTTTCGGTATTCACTGAATTCCATCATACAAGACAATGTGCCCATTGTAACCTTTTCTTTATGTTCTGCAGTATTGCATATCCTACCTTTACCTATATTTATGTTCATGTGAGGAATGAATGGGTGCATTTTTGGAAATGTCAGACTCGTTATTTACAACAGTAAATATTCTTCTTTATTACTGGGATTGGAGGCATGTATTTTGCCTAAGGATTTTGTATTGCTACAAATTGGTACAAATATGACTGGGGTTTTGGCTGCGGTCGATATTTTGTAGGTGGATGCTAAGAATGATTTAGTTAAGAAGTAGTTTGCATAAAATTATGTATCCTTTGAGGGAATACATGATTTTATTCGTAAATCTCATTACATTGTCAGTCCAGATCATGAAAGTGATTTTACTGTCACAAAAATTACCATGTTGGCCAAAGTTATGATGAGTTTCCTGTCTCATGAATCAGCTTCCAGAGTTATTTTCCCCAACTTTCATAATTATCTTTGATCCGTAGGAACAAGATAAGGAAACCATGTCACATTATTAATGAAAGCGTGAGCGAGAAACCAAAGCCAGTTTCTATAATATGCATTTCCTACTGGAACTCAATCAATAAATGTACCTGTGCAAAACACACCAAGCTTGATAATCATAATCACGGTGTCTTTTGTTTGCTCTCCCCACGCATCCACCATTAGCATTCTCTGTCCAGGCTTCGGCCTCTCTTCTAAGTAAGAAGAGAGGCAGAAGCAACGAGGTAGTAAAATGCCCACAAACGCGGGAGGACTTTCTCCAACATAATATAAGCCATACTATCACTATCCCCATAATCATTGTCAGACAAGCGTTCACGCACATTTCCAACTTCCTAAGTGAAATTATGTGCCCACGCACTTGCTACGCGGAGGCATGCATGCCTGCAGCAGCCACGCATGGCTCAACATGATGATGATGATTATTATTATCGCAAAAAAAAATGTATTGTTGACATGATGAGGGAGTAAATGAATGACTGGTTTCCCCATTATTCTTTTATCTTTTTCCAATATTGTGTCCACGTGGAGGAGGCCCATCATGTAAAAATGTGTGGATGGCTCATGCTGATGATCATCATGATCATGATGACTTGACTTGGATCCGGATGGATAGTAGGTTAGTTTAGGTTACGCACTTTCCCATATGGCCATATCGTTTCCCCCAGACTTGTTCCTTCCACACTCATCCCATAGTCCTCTTCTTTGTTGTATACTCATCAAGATTGAGAACATTATATTATATTATATTCGATATGTAGCCAACCAAACGGGGCCGCCGCGTTTCCTTCTTTTTCGAGGAGAAACTAAAGAGGCCATTAGAATCCCATTATAATGGATGGACAGGTTGAATATAAGCGTATCAAATTTTGATTTCAACAAGGAACCTACATTCGGGTTCTACTTATTTCCCATTGTCTTTAAAATATTCAGTGTGTGTCCCTATCTCCAAAAGAAATTCGCACAACGCAATGAACCTCACACGCATACACACGCACGGATATCATATTCAGGGGAACAAAGGAGCCCATAATGAACCAAGTAACAAACTTAATTTGATTCTTGTGTAGGATATTATTATGTAACGGGGAGAGAATGGAGAAGGGGAATTGGGAGAGAAAAAAATTCTTAATAATGATTTTGCACATCCTTTCCACACAGGGAAAAATAGACATTCTACCTTCCAATAATGGTCAGATTGGGAGTAATAACTTGGCATTTTATTTTTATATTTATCGGGCTTTGGGGCTTATATGATCCAGCCATTTCATTTTCCCTCCCCCGTTTAAATGTTAGTAAGCGTCCAATTTAGTGGAGGAGGGGCATTAAGGTGACTTAGGAGAGTAAATTATTAATCATGTTCCTGTACAGTTAATGCGTGTATATTACAGTGATGGTATGATATGGCAGGGTGGTGGTGGTGGAGTTATTAAAATTCTTTTGGCCATTGTTTTGCTCGATTAGAGCCAGGCCAGGCCGGGCGGCACTCAAGCAGGATTTCAAAGGCTTTCTTCTCTCCCGTATAAAAAGTTGTAATCTATATAGCCTGGTTGAAACATTAGGTCGTCCTCGTATCGTAATCTATTGAAATGTTCAAATGAGAAGGTCTATATATGGAGGTGGGATACTTTTTTTCAAACCTTTAGAACAGCAATTACTGCCGAGTATTCTTTGCTCAAGCATGAGCTTTTGCAGAGGGATGGGATTTTGCTCATTTATCATGGTTTAATATTTATCAGGTTATTGTTTCGTTTTTTAAGCGAAAATATGTCCACGTATTCTGATTCAAAGTATTAAAGATTCAGTTGATGAATCAAATTTCGAATTGTACATTTATACGGACGAGGCTTTCCTTAATGACGTGATTAATGAAATTACGCTTGCCAATGAAGGATGATATTTCTACGTCTATATCTTCGTTTGTGGGTTAATCGGAGGAAGTTTAAATATTTTTTTTAAAACAAAATATTGATTTAATACTTTACTGGAACATAGGCTGTACTCGTAGATCTAATCTGATCTAATCCAATCTGACAAAAATTCGTATCCTGGGTATTGAAATGATCTTTCCTTAAGCATAAGTTTACAATTCTCAAGATAAAAATTAGCAACGTCTATTTATTGCAACCAACCCTAGCTGGGTTGCACTTTTCTTTTCGTTTCCATTCTATCTCACCACAGTTCCCAGTATTTCCATTCGATTCACTCCAAGCACAACTTACCTAGAGAAATAAAGAATTTTGGATCTGACGCAGAACCTACTACATAAAGGCATGTATTTTTTATGTAGGATGTTTTTCTTACCTTTTCCGTTCGTTTATTTTCAAGAATTTTCAAGACAAGAGGTGAATCTGATACACTTCCCTTGTTGAAAAATCATGAAAAATAGCCTGAAAGTGGGAAAATGTGTCTAGAGCGGTGATATGGCTTCCGTTCCTGGCTGCTGCTCCACTAAATATTTCAACCTGGTAAATACATTCATGGGCTTGTTTTCGCAAAAGTGCGTAAGAAAGTGCATGTAAGTCACATAACCATAGGTATACATATCTATTATGCATGTGTAGAAATATATATTAGCCCAACCTATATACCAAACGACACAGAAATGTTATTTACTTGCGTAGCCAAGCCTGACGTGCAAAAACAGAAGCCGTTAGAAAGTCCAGAAGTGAGTCTATCAGCTCCCATATGCCAAAAACAGTGAAAATACATAACGGGAGCATTAGCCGCCCGCACCTTTTATTACTGCTGCCACGTGCATGCTCCCTAATTATTCATTAATGAGGAGTCGGAATCCTTGTGTAACCAGCGCAGAACAGTCTAGTCCAATCAGCGGAAGCTTAACACAGAGATAGAAAATCAGTGGAAAGGAAAGCTCCGTATGACATGGAATAGGAGCGGAAGCAGAGAGAAAAAAACCGTTGCTTGTACTTAGACTTTACTTAACAAGCCCGTTCATTTACACATTAAATGTCCTCCAACTAAATCCCTATAAGAGAGAGATGACAATAATGCCAAGAGAGATCCTCTCTGTCGGCGAGTGTCTGTCGAGGCATTTGCTTTATGTATAACTGTTCCACTCCAGATAGATGGGATGACGATGATGATGACAAGTCGCTAGTCCCGTCTTAACCTTCTTTCTTTATATCTCAATTAATTTATTTTAACAGGCCATTCAGTTCAGTCTTGAGTCTTGGCTCCTTTTGACTTGCGTTTGGAATGGGGTGCTATTTGCTCACCCATTCTGTGCTTACTTAAATGAGCGGTGGCAGCCGTTATGGAACTGGACGCTTCATAATGGCACTGATCATGACTTATGATTAGCGGCTTTACACGCACTTTCCTACCATTTTTATCAAAGCTCCCCATTCATTCTACTTCCGGACACTCCTGGCACAAGTATTATTTCTGATTTCTCTCCAGTTAGCACCAGGGAAATTGGGGAGGGGAATGGTTGTCACTGATTACTCCTGGAAGTCGGTATTTATGTGTATGACGTAGTTCTAATTGTAGGTTACATGTTACATGATTTCCTACATTCATGTGGAATGGGGAAGTAGTAATGGGATCATTGTTTTGGGGTAAAGTCAGACGGATCCCGTTGAGTAGCCACCCATTTGCCAATTATTACATGTAAGTATTTATTCCCATATCATTCATGGCAAACGATAGCACCGAGACATTTAGGACCTATCTGTTTATATTCGTGATCAAACTCAGGATTTTTCATATCGACTCCAATGTTGCTCAATTAATGATCCTAAATGAAACTCGACTACGCACAATGGGCCAATAAGAGGAGATGAGTGGAAAATTCACAGAGGAATTCAAACGAGGTTACATGTACATACATTATAGGTATTATAGAATATGGCAAGCCATTTTGATATCATTAAATACGATTACTATATTTTGGATTGAAGGGAAATATACTAACTAATTTTTATATATACCATTCATTTATCATACGTATTATTATCATCATCATTATCATTCGTTTTTTTAGGATCTGACTCCTCCGATCCAAATATGGATGGGCTAATTAACTTCATTTGTGAATTAACTTGATACTTATATGACGAAAGCAAGAACAAAAAATAATAGTCTCAAAGTCTCAATTGACATTTGAGGAAGGATGAAAAAAATATATGAAAACAAATCTCTCGGATTTCATTTCGTAGTACAAATGTAAAAGCACTCCAAGAAAACCTAAATTACGATTTGATGTAAGATGGTTGTAAAACTATCATATCGTCGTCGTAATATGCAGAATGCTTGATCGTTTATATTTTGCAAAATTGGGCAACATCCTTACTAATTAATTATTAGTTACTTTGTACACTTTGATTTTACCCGGGGAAAAGTTATAATTGGAAGTTGTGTTTGAAACCAAAAATGCTTTTCAAATTTTTTATTTATTTTTTTAACAATTATTTTGAAAATAACATTATCATTATAGTGTGTGTACCAAATATACCAAGTCAACTGCTGTCAAGGACTAGGAAATATGAACATGACTGCATTAAAAATGACTGCAAGAGATGTTCAATTTAAAAAAAAAATACTAATTGAAAAACATTGTACTATTTGTAATCGTCATTTATTAAATAGTTTCTTCACAGTTTGTTTCATACGTTAAATATTTGACATTTGTCGCTTATCCAGATTGCAGTTTCTGTTTTTTTCGTAACCCTCACACAACTAATTTATTAGCTGGTAATTTGCAACCATGCAGGTGGTACAAAAATTTATAATGATGAGTCGGCCGGCCCACGTGACATGTTTAACTTTCATGAAGGTACTCAACAAACAAAAATTACGGTAGACCATGTCCTATGAACTTAAAGACACTTCCTATTAACATGATACTTGAGCTTGTCAATTAGCTGATGTGAGTTCATATAAGCTATTACAGCCTCCTCAAAAGTGTACCTCTATCTATATACACCTACCTATTTGTATATCTATCGCTGCAACTCTGTGAGCTATGATCTAGCTAATTTTATTTGACGATGATGACGGGATGCTGTAACAGGAGTACTCATGACCTTGATTTTTTTCTCTCCCTTTTCCAAAAACTAAACCTGTTCGAAATAAAACTGTCTGCGAAAATATAACTTGGACAGTTTGAACAATGAGGAGAGGGGGGAAAGCCCACGTTATACAGAAATGGCAGTGTGCCCACAAACAAATCGCTGTCATCTCTTATTACTTTGCGACGAAGTCCAGCAAAGTATTGAGGATATCTAGTAAGTCTGTCCGTCCGTGTGTGTATC
>JAQIXQ010001767.1:0-12942 GCA_034700485.1 Pseudosinella alba | reverse complement strand
AGGGGGAAGGGTCAAAGGTCAATTTTTTTTACAATTTGTTATTCCCTTCTCTAGATTAGGCGGAATTTCCGCCTGGCCCCTTTCTAGTATTAATATAATCAAAGTACACTAATTTCACATTTTCACCCTCGTCATCAATATCATCATTTATTTCAAGGATTTGCTTGCGCAGGTTTTTTTTAGTAGGTTCGCCACACGTCACCAAATACATTTAAACGTTTCACCATTATAAAACTCTTCGGTAAAATACAAAACTTTTATGTACCCATGTTATTTTAGGCAAATTAATCATTTCCCCTTAAACTATGTATTCTTGGTTCGATTACACATTTTAAAGTAAGTATAGTAATTTTGGTCGTTTTAAATTTTTATCAAAGAAAATGCCAAATGAAAATGTGGCTTTTTGTGGTTGAGTAAAAAGTACATTCATTTTATTTTAGACATTTAGACAATTGCTTAAATTCATAACTAAATTTATATTTTAGTCAACAACAATAACTAACAAAGCAATGTAATTTGCATGAGTGCACTTTAATTACAAATATAATCAGAGTATATATGATCCAAGTTGAATCAAAAACTAAAAATAGTGCACGTAATTAATTTCGTGATTTGACGAAAGTAAATGAATATAACAATTATTTAATGTATGCATATTTATGGCCTTAGATTTAATTAATTTTCCATTTCAGGGGATCATGAAAGCTAGATCCTACTCAGGCACTGACGGCACTGTCACTGATGCTGAACTCCTTTTACGCTTCTCTTGATACTCTCCATATCCATGTCTTGTATAAACGTCCCACTGGAAGGTGAAGACCTTCAGGTGGTGGAACAGCTCCCAAATGTTGGACCTGTACATTTCCCCCCGATAAGCATATTTATTCACCTCCACAATCTCGGACACTTCCTGGAAACCCTTTTTCACGGCCAGCTCCAAACACTTTTCCTGTGACAGCAGATCAATGTTGTAAGTCGACATCTTCACGTACAGGTGCAGATTTTCAACAAATGGGAAATGGAGTAATAGGAAGGTGTAGCTTGGAGCCACTGTAGCGCCCTGCAAATTGTGCTCCACCTCCAGTGTTTTTAATGAATGGGGTGCCTGAATGTACGCATCCAACTGGGAAACTTTCAGTGACAGGTGATCTCCTTGAAGTCTAAGCGTATCCAGTCGGGTAGTGGAGCACAGACGGCGAATTTGCTCCAGCAGGTAGTCGAAGCCAGCCCCATTGATGACATCTATCTGTAACTCCATGTTCAACACAAGTTTACTAAGTTGGGGCATCCTAACCTCACACAGCCGGCCAACAAGAACCAGCTCGTCGATGAAATCCAGTTGAAGTTCGGTGAGATTGGGCCATTCCAAGCGACAAAAATTAGAGAAATGATCAACTGACTGATAATGGAGCCAGATCTTATGAAGTTGGGAATGATACTTTTTCATTCGTACATTTGACAACGGATCCCCATGAATATCAGAATAGACATGAAGCGTTTCCAGTTTCGCTAGTGAAGGAATTGAATATGGGGTAGGTGCTAGCGGACTAAACCCCCCAAACCAATAGATACTAAGATCGCGCAAGTTGGGAAGCCACTGGAACATGTCGATGGATAGAAACCGGGCAATTCCTGAATGATCATATACGCTGTCACTCAAACCGAAAGGGACCTGTAAATCGAGAGACCAAATCTCCTTGCCAAAACCCTTTACGAAGTTGAAGATTTTTTCCAGCAACTTTTTAACGACTTCCTCATCATCCTCAACTGCTGACCTCCGCTTGCACTCGTGAAGATTGAGGATGATGGAGTGTCCAATAAATGGGCTTCTACCTGCCATTTTTGGAATCAACGGATACTCATAAATGGAAGGAGTGTCTTCATTGCGGAACGTGATGATCGTCCTCCCCCTGAGTCCTTTTTCTGTGATTGGATTCACAAAGTCCAGTCGACGAGGATTAATGTTCTGGATGTTGTGGGGTCGGTTGGAGGGATGATCTTCAAGGAAAGTGTCCACAGCAACGTTCCAGCTCTTACAGACTCCTCGACAGTCCATAAGCTTTTTCCCTGACAAATCCTTGTAAATGTAAGGCAGGGCCAGGCTTAGCATCCAACCGGTCTTCCATGAGGAAAGGATATTGTCAAAAAGCTGACACGTGTTGGTCAAGTTCCATTTGTCTTTTGGGTCCGGAACGTTTTCGAAAATCATTGTCCAAACCTAAAATATTTACAGAAAGTTATGAAATAGTAATTAATAAAATTAAAATTTTATTAATTAACTTAAAAATCCTGGAAAATATCCTGGAAAACTTAAAAGTTTTCCAGGATCCTCAATTAAACCTTAATTAAACACATTAAAGGTGTTGACGAGACGTAAATGGTCTACCTCTTCCGGGAATATCAGGACAACATCCTTCCTCTCGGCCAGGTTGATCTCAGTGACCTCAGTTTTGACATCCTCCTTCTTCAAAATTCCTGGCATGTTCTTCTCCTTCCCATTTGCATTTTTCAGTTCCTCCACCTTCTTGGTCAGCCTCTTCATTTCCTCCAGCTTCCTCCCACCTTGGGAGGATACCTGGACAAGGTTGACTTTCAGTCCACTCAAGGTCTCCAGAAGTTGCTCCGCCGTCAACACCTCCAGTTCGGCTTCCATCGTCTCCACTCAAGCTTTCTCCCCTCACTGACTATGGCTGGGGTCTGGAACATAATTAAAGTAATCAAGAATCAAATTAAAATTAACTATTTAAACATAATACACCTCAACCTCAGCATAACATTAATATGCATAATTACTTTTAGCTGTTCGGCGGACATGAATGAATGAATTGAGATAAAAATTCAAATTATTACCAATTATCCTACCTGTCTAAGCGGTCAATGGTTAAAAATGTTCGACTTTACGGTTGGTTTGGATTGGAATTAAATAATGGCTTTGCCACCCTCCGCTCCCGCTTTTTCCCTCACAGATTCTGGTGTCTGGAACATAATTTAAAAAAAATAAGAACGAAAATTAAATATAAATATTGCAATATATACACATCAACATAACATGAAACATAATTTGTAATTACTGTTCAGTCTGCGCGGATAGCAATAAATGAATTGAATTAATTACCATTTACCAACAATCACCGTACCTGTCAACGGCTAAAAGCTTTCCACGTTACGGTTTGGTTTGGACTTAATGACTTATCTCCTGCCTTTCACCACTTACAACTTAACTTTTAAACGTTACTCCTTCTACTCCTCTTCTGTCTGTCCTTAAACCAATTTATGATCTATAAGGAGCTCTCCTGGTGTAATTATTTTGTCTGGACTATATGTCTACATATAATTCTGATGGTGAGCCAGAAAAATTAAGTAATTATTAATGTTGTGGGGAAAATTCGGGGACTTCCTTCCGGTTCGTCATCCGCTTGGTCCATGTAATTGTCGAAAAAAGTTTGATGGAAAAGTTTCATTTATTTAGTTTGTTCCTCAATGCACTTAACTTATACAGTAGATTTGGAGATGAGATGGTAAAGAATGAAGAAGTAAAATTGCAGTGAAATGAAACTCTGAAACTCATATTTAAATAAACAGAATAACGAGAAGGAGGAGAAGAAGTAGTTGAAGTAGAATAATTTCCAATTCATAGATTTATTTATTTAATCAAAAGAAAGAAAGCTACTGTACTGACTACGTACCTTTCCTCTGTATAAGTTCTCATGTTTCCCCTTTCACTTCTTCACAAATTCACACTTATTATTTTCCTCCCCATCACAAGTACAGATGTGACACTAATATCTATAATTATCTATACTTTCGACTACGTATCTGGAATGGGCTCGCTGTAAATACTCTCTCCTCATCTAGAGTATTTAAGTCAGGTCTCTAGCTAAACCGGCTTCGCGACGGTGGCTGGATAGTGACTGAAGAGCTCAACTCAAATAATTCATCCGTTCACCTCAAAAAAATCTTCCAACTGAATATGGCTCCTCCTACTTTAATTGGGAGCAAAAATCAATATCTTATCCATACATTTCATGACGAGTTTTTTTTGTCACTTATTGACTTCCGCATAATATTCAAGACAAATAATATTCTATTCCTTACTTAAAATATGCAACAGCTCAAATATCATATCATATCATTTTTACCTGTCTACTTTATACATGGATATAGATAGAAAGAGAAAAAAGGGCAAAGAGACAAGACAGAAGTCTTCACTCATGAAACGGTAAAATTCCATTTCAATGGTTCACCTTTCAAGTGTTAAAATGAAGTGAAATCTATTATTGAAAATATGTCCAGACGGTCATGGCCGTCTGTCTCTTCTAAAAAGTGGCAGTTGCTTGTTTTTGCCTTTTTCACTATTGTCTTTAGGTATCTCTCTATATTAATTAGGACAGCCTCTTTTATTTCATATCCTTCCCCACATAAAAACTAAAACAAAATTTAACCCATTTTATTTAAATGCTTGCTATCTTAATTACTCTAACTTCTACAATAAATTGAAATGCATAATCGAAAGGCAATATATTTTTTATCACTACGATTTTAACTTTGTCCATCTAAATTTTAATAAATTAACATAGATAGAAAAAAATAAAATACTAGTGATAAAAAGTTAAAGTTCAGAAAATATAGTACGGTGATAATGAAACAAATTTTTCGGTCAAAGTTATTTTCTATCTCAAAGCAAGATCTAGCTAACCAGCTAACTCCTAAGTTTTACTTTGACAGTGATGAAAGCAATCAGCATCCATTATGACGGTTGCGTAGCTTTGCTGGTTGAGGTAACTGGTATGGCCTGGTCTTTTGGTCCTTGTGAATTAGCTTCTAATACTCGATCAGATCAGAGCAGATAAAACTATTCTTTCTTTGCTAAAAATTTGAAACACCGGAGTGAAACAGGAGATGAACGAACTGATCTGATCACAAATTGTACTTACAAATACATATTGTTAATAAAATAAAGTTATAAAAAGTTAAATATAAACAGCAAGAATTTGGGTGAAGAAAAGTTGATTTGGAAAACGGGAGATAAAAAGTTAACCAAGGATAAAAACTTAAAATCGTAGTAATAAAAAGTTAATTTGATGGTGATAAAAATATTTTTTCCTAATCGAAACCAGCTAGTCAATCTGATTATTTTGATACTAGATAACATGTAAATCATCAGCATTTGAACAAAGTTAGTAGAACCATCTCATTTAATATTACTTGAGATGACATGATGATACATATCTTCCTCATATAAAATATCAACTAGATAATTGCCTTATTTAGGAAGATATAGTTTAGTGATAATTATCCATAATAAATCAATTTACAATTAGCATATTCAGAATCTACTAGTCAATTGCATCATTTTGAATGGAGACATGACAGCAAAATATTTAAAACTAAGGAAGTTAGCTATATCGGCATAACAATTAATTGCTGTAGAAGTAAACATTACATTACTCAATTATCACAAATTGAAAGAATATTATTATGCACTTGTTGTAAAAAAACGGGAGCTACAAGTTCTCTCATCTGTTCGCATGTAAACAAACAGGTTGCCTGTTTGCGACTGTGTGAACAGGAGACTGAAGACGGGAGTAGCAAGAGCAAATGCAAAAGCGACGAGACTCAAGAATGAACAAAGACCAAGCCAGTCAGTTCAAAATGCATCAACTTCTTCCTTGCTCACGCTCTCTGTAAGATATACAATGGGCTGATATGCACTTTCTAATGTGTCTTTTTCCATGCATCACGTTCATGGGTCTATTTTAACTTCCTATATTAACATTTGTCGTAAGCATTTACTCCCACTTTTAAAGTAGTGGTTGAAATCACTTGGAAAATATTTATTAAATAAGTAAGTTAGCAAGTACATCAAAGTCATCGTCATGTATGAATGAGTCCCATATGAAAATAATTAATTGCGACAAAAGCATTTGCGGAGACACAAGTCTTTTAATTATCCCTTCAAATCCCCGTGAGCAATTTCGCATTACGGGTGGTTTATATTTATATCGTTATCAGTTAGTTACACATATATTTACAATTAATTTGAATAATGATCTTAATTTTTCTTATACCTCTTTAAATTAACTTACCTAATTATTTCATCTTGCCCCGCCCCTCACTCACAAAGAAGTGTAAAGGCGACGCACACATTTGCAACAACTGATTAGGTAAGTTCACAAATTCACAATTAAATACATAATTTGATCGACATAAGACATCAAATGTCACCAAAAGCACACTAATAGAAAAATATATTTGAAATTGACAACACTCTTTGGAGAGGGGCTTACACTAAATATTATACTGGCACTGGCTCTGGACTTGACTTATCTTTTGAGATAATTCATGGACTCTTAAGCTTCTCTTGATACTCCACATCTCCAGTATAAACGTAAAGTATAAATATTGTTTGGGTTTTTAAGTTAGTCCAATAGCCAACATATTAAAACTTTATTTTCACAGACAAGCTTTTTCTAGAATAAATAAATGTATTTGTTAACAATAAATAGTAAACTGTGAAATCCATGATATGGTCATAGCCATTAAATCGTCATTGTCATTCCTGTCAGTAGAAAGAAATAAAAGCCACACGACCAGTTTGTTCGTGTACCCCAATAATATTTACTGTTATAAATTATCGCGACATATTATAACTTATAATATGTCGCGACAAAGGGAATGCGATGATGCAAGTAGCCAGTGTTAGATACATCAAGCTTGTGGTTGTGCGATATGACTCGCGCCGAACCAAAAAGCAGCCAAAGATGTTTTAATCAAGTAACATTGATACATGTAAATTGCAACTACTTGCTTAGGTAAAGATATATAGTTATGCTTGGTGGAAATTGTTAATCCCCTAATGGTTCTGACTTAAATAAAATTAGCATTGGGAACATATCCAACTGTAACCCCAATTTCATCCATGCACACCACATATGAGAGTTAGTATAACAGAACTGGTTTTGGTGTCGTCTGTTGGTATTTGGACTGCTCATGAATGTAAAGCGACCACAAGTTGGCCAAGCCAAATAGTAAAGCGCATCTCATTATGTCATTTATAACATGATCAAATTATCATATCATTCTCAAAAGTAGGTTGCAGATTAGCTAAGCATCTGGAAGTTCATACGTGGCTTTCACAACTTTAATCCAGTCGGTCTTGTTTTTTCTTTCTGAAACCACCCAACCAAATTTTAAGTTTGTGGTACATATTACTGCATTTTTCAGCTTTAATTTGGCATCAAAGTTACTTTAAATTGCAACTAATTTCTATCAATTTACTTTCGGATGACATGGATCTAGCTAATGAGTTACCATCGGCATCTGTATCAATTTCTGACCTAGCAAGAGCCAAGAATGATGACGCTGAAGATTTTGCTAATGAAGAAGTGGAAAGTGAAACTTTGGAGGAGGATGAGGGAAGTCCCCCAAATCAATCAGACCGTATCAGTGAGAAGGATAAGCACAAAGGTGATAGCAATGATGCTGAATCTGTAAACAGCCTAAGAGCAATGTTGGATTCCGTACGAGAGGAAAACAAAGGGCTCAAGCAAACTGCGGATAAATTGAAAATCGCACTTGCCAAAGCCAAACAGGAACTGGAAGTATCGGCCAACAAGTTATATAACCTGGAGACGAGATTAACTGTTTCTGCGACTCACGTCCTGAAAGACTGTATTAGGGTAGGGAGAAAGCATATAATTGCCGAGATTCGCAGAAGGAAAGCCATGAAAAAGGAACTGGCTATGGTGCTGAAAGAAGAAGAGGAACTGAAGAGAACTGAGGAAGCCTTGGCAGCGGACCTCAAAAGGGTCAATGTTCGAAATGCATCGAAAGCGGCACAAGTTCAGGAACTGAAAAGGAAAATATCAAGAATGAGAAGATCTACGGTGACCCTGGAGCAACAGGGGCCCATCCTGGAGGGAACGGGAGCCGGGACTCATGAAGCTCATGAAGCTGCCTTGATATTTCCCGAAGAGGTTCCAATAAATCACAAATCCACCATTCTGTTACGTTTAATTTGCACTTTTATGACGTACTTTAATTTTTATTTTAAATTAAAGATTTGGATGATAATCTTTGGCAACCTGACGGTTTGGAAGGACATCTGGAACTGTAGCAAAGCGTGCATGCTTTTTCATAGAAAGTTGCACTCTCGGAAAACGACCTTCTTATTTGAGCAGATCTTCCCTTATTTGTTCGAGCACCTGCCAGGACATGACATTTTAAAATGTCGATCCGTCTGCAAGGAGTGGAATATGGGGGTAGACAACTTCTTTGAAAACCATCCCTACGTCCGACCCCAGAAGGAAAGTAGACTTGAGAGTCTACAGAGCCCTTCCTTCTTGAATCCAATGTTCGAGAAACGACTTGGACGAGTTTACAGATTCAGCCTTCGAGTTCCGGGTTATATTCGTCAACCGAACTGCCTTGTTGGAGTGATGGCCACTGCCCGGAATCCTTTTGTCAGCAGAGCATTTCGTATTGAGCTACCTGTGGGATATGACTGGGTGAATGAACACCAAAACCATGAAGATAGTGATGATGACCCTGATGATAGTGATGGTGATCCTTATGACAGTGATGATGACGGTGAAGATTTGCGATTTGAAATTGACGTTCTGTTGCGAAATCAGGGACATCGACTTCATGCGGATGAAGATGGCCAAGGACGTGTAAGAAGGGGTGAAAACCAAGCTGCTCTTCAAGAATTAGAAAATGGACGAGCGGATGAAGAATATTTTGCGGCTCTCTACACCTTCTTGGAGAATCATGGCAAGCACATTTACTATTTGACTTTTAAGTTCACCGGCGACAGAGAGAACCCCACTGATTTCACCATCCAAAAGATGAACAGCTTCTTGACCTTCGACCTCTTCCGACTTGTTCCAAATTTGAGAAGTATTTGTTTCCGTAGTCTCCGGAATATTCCTATAACTGAAGTAGGATCTCTTCCCTCCGCTCCAAATCTGGAGACAATTGAATTCAATGATATGTTTCTTGGAGTCGCAACCGCACATCCGCTGAGGGTCGCCCTCTTAAAAAAATTTGGAAGACAGGTGAAGAGTCTTTCGTTACAAAGTGCATCTTGGACCAATGAAATGATTCCCGTGGAGTGGACGAAACTAACTGAGTTCCACATAAATCGGATTGGTCGGGACTCTGATCTGAAATGCTTAGCTCGAACCAAGATGCCCCAACTGAGGAGGCTCGTGCTATGGGATTTAGAATGGAAATGCAATTCCTTCGGCGACCGTGATGATGTTACCATTGATGCACTGCTGGATTCTGTTACAAAACTATCTGCAAACACTCCTTTGGACACCCTTCAGATTCAAGGCTGTATTCAAGGTGAGCAAACACGCACATGTCATATATCAATTATCCCGTAATTATTGCCAATTCTTCAATCCATTTAATTTTTGCAACAGATGAAAGGCTGAGATCATTGCAAACGGATGTCCCCAAACTCCCCATGCCACCAACACTAAAGACACTTGAGCTGAAGTATTCCCCGAGAACATGCCATTCCTTCCTGCTCCGATTTCCCTTCCTGGAGAATTTGAACCTGTTCTGGGTGGGACATGACCCAAGTAAGTGGAACAATGACCGACCAGTCAACGAGTTGGTTGAGGTAAACAAGTTTGTTATGGGTGGTGAAGCCAGGCGTCGTCGTGGGATTTACAAATCCAATATTTGGAAGATGATGCCCCGGCTCAAATTGTTCAGTTACCAGAGGGAGGCCTACACCAGAAATGAATATGATCAATACACGCGACGACAATATGACCGACAATTGGAGAGCCTGAGTGGAGAAAATTCCGCAACTCCAACTGGATCTGCAGTTACCGAGACGAAGATTGAGACACTGTCAAATATTTAAAGGTTGGGAGCCACCAGATGAACTTAAGCATATTTCAGTCGTCATAATTACCATTGCCATAGTTTTCTTAAAGTTGCATTGTTAGATTTGGTTAGTGGAGAAGAGGAAGGTAGCAGTGAACACATTATTAATTAACGTTCACTTACAAATTGCAAACTTGGATATAGTAATAAAACCAAAGTACAATATAATTCCACACAAGTCGTCAATTTCATCATCATTTTCATACGTTTGCGTTCATTATCGCAGGGTTTTGGGAGGTTCATCATTCACCGGAGACAGTTTATCATTTTGCCCCAACCCAATAAAACCTTTTATTAAAAAACAACTAGCCAACAGAGGATATGATATAGCATAGGTGTAAATTGGTGCATGCTTAAATACATGGTTACAAGTTGATTAGCGTGGTTCTTCTTACATGGCATATTGGAAGGCCACATAACATGCGGCTAATTGTAAGATCTAGGGCTCTATACATTAACATTAGAGTACACTCCCAAACATCCCCTTTATTCCGTCCTGAAATGAAAGGGTTAAGGGCTCACATATTTTATTTATTATCATAAGTAAAAATTAAATTGAAAATTAAATTGATTTGGACAGTTTTCGACTTGCCGCCATACCGTCTTTATTATTCAGTCAAATTTTTAACGTTTAATTACCGATTTACAAACAGAGACTTAATAACATCCTTAACTATGGACCATTGTGTGCAATGTCCGCAGGAGACCGAAGTGGGGTGTGGGGAACAACTCCAACTACGAAGCAACATGATAGAAGAGAAAGCTGTTGAATTGGACAATTAGAATCAATATCATCATTCTAATTGTCATTAGCATTCATCCATTCATGTCATTACCACATCATTTTTGCTTATGTGAAGTTGTTCCATGGATATTTTATCGTTTTGCCCCAATAAAGCCATTAATTAAAATTACATGACGTTTCCAAAACCCATAGGTTGAGAACGATTTCCCCTCCACCTCCGGGATCCAGTTTCCTCTGTCCGAATTTCTGTAGATCATGACTGGCTGGAAAATTTCGGGAGTCACATTTGGTTTCTAAATGGATCCAAAGATAAAAAATTCAAGCAGGACCTACTTGGTCACAAAATAACTTTCCATGATCTATTCTCCGATGTTGTTGGCTTGCGGACCAACTTTGAATGACCTGCTCTGAGTTATTCAGGAGGACGACTGTGGTGATGCTACTTTCTACAACAATAAGCATATTACTATGATATTACACACCGTAATTCAAATTCCACGTGGAACTTCTTAGATTTGCGTTCAATTTCCCATCTTGCAATTCACAAAGTGACTTACCTACATACACATGTAATGAATGACCTTAGTCCAGCATCTCAAAAGAGCGTCCTTAATAATCTTAATACTAGTTCAACAACGATGTCCCATCAAGACATGTCAAGAGTTAAGGTTATAGCTTACATCATTCAATCACTGGATTTTTTTTCACTGATGGTTCCGACATAAATCAAATTAGCATTGAGAACATATTAACTGTGTAACATATGAACTGTAATCACTATTTCATCTATGCTCATATGAAAGAGCTACAACATAACTGGTTTTAGTGTTGCCTGAAAGTTTTTGGCCTGTGCACAGATATAACTCAACCAGAAGTTGGCCAAGTCATAAAAGTAACCCATCATCGTCATCTCAATCTCATATATGGCTTAATTTAATCGTCATATCATTATCATAACTAGAGTACAGATTATATATCTGACCATCTGGAAGATCACAAATAACATTCTCAATCCTATTCCAGCCATGCCTTTATCTTGAGTAGCTTCCTAACTTTTTACATTTAGCTGAAACATATTACTGCATTTTCAGCACACCTAATTCGGTCACGTAAACGGTCAAGTAATTAAAAATTGAAGTTCAAGTTTCTGTCAATTTTGCTTTGATCGGTATGGATTTGAATGAAGAGTTACTACCGGCATCAATGTCAATTTATGACTTAACAAGAGTCAGGAGTGTCGATGACGCTAATTATTCTGACAATGAAGAAGTGAATAAAAATGATGTCGTGCCAGAGGAAGAAGGAAGTACCCCAAAGCAACCTATCAGGAGCAAAGAGACGGATAATCACAAAGGTGATGACCCCGAATCTCTTAATATCCCGAGAGCAAATCTGGAATCAGTATGGGTGGAGAACAGGCTCCTCGAAGGGACCCATCCAGCTATCTTGATATTTCCTGAGGAGGTTACACCAAATAAAAATCATGTCATTCGTATTTTCCATGCGTGCTAATCAATTTAATCAGAGCTTAAATAAGGGCATACCTTAATCATGTAGATTTGGATGATAATATTTGACAACTTGACTGATTGGAAGGACCTCCTGAACTGTAGCAAAGCGTGCATGCTTTTTCACCGACAGTTGCACCCTCGCAAAGCCACCTTTTTGTTTGGCCAGGTCTTCCCCGACCTCTTCGAGCACCTGCCAGGACATGACGTTTTAAAATGCCGATCCATCTGCAAGGAGTGGAATTTGGGGGTTGATAACTTCTTTGAAAATCACCCTTCCGTCCGCCCCCAGAACGAAAGTCGACTTAAGAGTCTACAATGCCCTTCCTTCGTGAATCCGGTGTTCGACAAGCAACTCGGGGAAGTCTACAGATTCAGCCATCATGTTCCGGGATATCTTCGAAAACCAAACTGCCTCGAGAGTTCGATGGTCACTTCCCGGAATCCTTTTGTCGGTAGGGCTTTTCATATTGAGCTACCGGTGGCACATGACTGGGAGAATGAAGGTGGGGATCCCGAGGAAGATGCGGAGGGACGAGGAGGAAGGAATGAAGACTATTGGGCCAGTCTCTACACCTTCTTGGAGGACCATGGCAAACATATATTCTACGTGACTTTGAAGTTCTCCGGCTGCAGAGAGAATCCCACTGATTTCACCGTCCAAAAGATGAACAGCTTCCTGACCTTCGACCTCTTCCAACTTATTCCAAATTTGAGAAGCATTTGCTTCGATAGAGGGCTCCATGATTTTCCCATGGTTGGAGTAGGATCCCTTCCCCCGGCTCC
>JAQIXQ010001766.1:0-12949 GCA_034700485.1 Pseudosinella alba | reverse complement strand
TTTTGATAATTATTTTTTGGATTTAAGATTCCTCGCCAGTAAAAAAATGATATATTTCTTGCTAGATGCAGAGAGGCGAGATGCAACATGACAGAGGACTATGCAAGGAATAAATGTAAACATACATAAATGCCAGGTTCTCGGGGCTTATGCTTTCACTAACCCTTGCCATGTTTCATTACGGTTTCCACCATATCATTTTATGCACGATGCGAAGGACACATATAACTACTATATATAGCCGAACCTACAATTTCTTCGCGTCACTTTAAAATAATGATGTAGATGTCCCAGGCACATTACATTACTAGCCAAGTCTATGTACGGCTACTTGTTATAATTTATATGTAAGCTGTGTATATGATGTCTTGTGGCATCAGTATAGTATAACTGGACCCTTTAACTGAACATGTAGGGTCTGCTTTAAGGAATAGGAGAAAAGCCTAACAGTTGGCAGGTAGGTTGTAGATATTACATTATACTGTTGTAGATATATTAGTATAGATATTTTACTTCATGCATATTCATCCACATAAGTTAATGTATTTTCAGGCTACATAAGCAAACTTGAAACTTTTAAGCTAAAAGTATTTACAAGGGCCTTTTTCCCTTTTCATGACATGGTCACAAACCAAGCTTTATAAGAAAAAACAATGCATAATGCAGATCGGCTCGGAGCGAAGACGTGATAAAGGAGTGACAAAGAAACATTACAGAAGAGAAGTCACCTAGCTCGTAAGTGCTTTCACAGCATTTTCATGTATTTCATAACTTGATTGGAATTGCAGCTTCATACACCCATCAGTCACTTTTTAGCTCAGGAAGATCAGTGCTAATACTGCCCATTTTAATATAATATGCTTTCTCTACCCCATGCCAATGATATCATTCATCCAGCGAGATCTAGAGTGAAACCCGTTATATTTCCCAATAGCATTCCATAGAGCATTTCCCAAAACGCTGTCCATGCAAACTGAGGGTGAGGATAGCCGATTCGATTGGTTTGACTTTGGAATTTGGACTTTTTTCTTTGCTTTTGACTTTTTGCAAAATCCCATCCAAAATAACAAAATGATAACATTATGCTTACATCCTTAAGCAAGATATGCTGATTATCATTATGCCATGAGTATCTAATTTATCTGGCTGGCTATTCTGTCTACTCATTTCATGTCACATATTTTCACTCTTGCTCACAGCGGTCCCAAATAATTCTGAACCTTGCGTTATCACTCTTCTGCTTACAGTTTATCTCTTGTTGGAACATAATCAATTGTATGACCTACAGCTATATAGGTCCGCCCACGTTGTTATTAATTTAGCCCGTACCGTAATTTTACTGGTTAATTCCTTGATACATTACAGAATGCTGCATATTATTATATTTCCCATAATTAGTCATACAAGAAGGAGGAATCAAGTTGTGCTCTTGGATGTTATAAAATATTGCGTAATTTCATCAAACCATTTTTTGGCATATCAACATCGCTTATCTTATTTTCCTGCGTTGTATATTGTTCCGACGATTGAGTAATTTGCAAAAGCATTCCCTGACTCATTGCAAACTCCATACTGGACAAAGTCACCTTGGTGTGTTCTTATCATCAAAAATGACTTGGCAATTGGCAAGAGCATTTGCATCTGATGAATGTGAGCTTATATGACATGACGTGGCCAATATTTCCCATTTTTTTCAAGTGGTTTCACCAGAACCTTACTTGTGAATAGGTTTGCTCCCATCAAACAAGTTAATTACAGACACTCCATCACAACCGTATTAAAATAACGTCTCAATCAAGTGATATTTTTGCAGAAGAAGTTTTAAATAATTGGCAACAATAATGGATAACCTCCAGATTATTGTTGGAAGTATAGGTGAGATATTATAGCCCGTTCCCTCATTTTCCTGAAGGGGCCTCCCATATTAATATTTTGTCTTTTTGTCATACTTGCTACAGACTGTCCAATAAGGGATGTTTGGTCCATCATTGGGAAATGCACGGATCTTTATGAGAAATGGGCCGATTTAGCAAGAGGTCTAGACATTGACGAAATTCGAATCAAGGAGTTTAGAAAGAAAATGATGCACGAGAAAATCACCTATTCGGATCTTATTTTTGAATTGCTGGAGTCATGGGTGACAAGCAGCGGAGATGATGCCACCTTGGCTGCCCTTCTACATGTCTTGAAGGAGGAATGCCAATCGGTTCAACTTGGCGGTAAGCAAAAATTCATTATATTTGGCTTCCCTTACTATTTGCGTCTTAAGATTGCCTTTTCGTAAACATCAGCTCTTCCTTAGCATTAAACATTAGCTTACTACGCATACCCATAGTACAAATTGCTGCTTATCGCTTGCAGAATCACTCCGAGCTCGATTTAAGCTACCGCCCAGGGCACCAAAGCGGAAGTACATTAGCCTGGGTCACAGTATCCCGGATCGCCCCAGCTATTACATCGGCCGAACTCTCATCACCAGGAATATAATTTCCTACGACATATTCGAACACAACGCCAAGGACATTTTTCTCATCAAGGGCATGGACCGATTGGACATGGGTAGGCGGTTGAAAAATAAATTAACTGGCGTCTCCAACGAGCAACTCGGCTGTACCAAAATTGAGCCCAGGTTCATTGTCTTGACGGCGGACCATCACTTCGACAAGATTTGTGCCAAAACCAACTACCCAGTTCACTTGCTTCGGAAGGAGGGCGATGGGAGGCTGAGATGGATTAGATCGAATGGCGACATGACTTATCTGCGAGGTTGTATTGACCAGTCACAGGATGAACTGGATGAGGAAGTTTTTTGTCAAATTTTGGCAAACCAGGTTGATCCAGTGTGCATATCCGATAGTCCGGGGATGGGCAAGACCCTTCTACTTGCAGAGATTGGGAGCAGACTCACCCGAATGTTTCCTAAACGAAGCGTGTCCTTCATCACCCTAACGGAGTTCGTAAAACTTGTCAAGCAATGTGAGATGGAAAATGATATCAACTCGATTAAAGAGATATTGCACAATATGTTCGGATTGACAATGCCCAGACCAGAGGTGGATTCGGAAGAGGATCAGGAGATTTCCTATGAGCTCCTTCTCGACGGTTTTGACGAGCTGGATTCGCACGACCACCAAATGACTTACGACATGCTAAGAACAATTCAAAATAACTTCAAATCTATCAGGTTCTGGGTCACTTCTCGTCCCCATTTGCTCAGTGAACTAGAAAGTCATCTAAATCAACTTGGCTTCAACATCCGTGGATTCCAAATGGAAGACCAGGTCCGCTTTCTTTCGTCTTATTGGACCCGGAAGAAACAAGTGGACCAAGAGAAATGTCAAGTATTTGCGGCGCGCTGCTTGGTGGCACTCAAATCGAAAATGAATTCGACAGACCAAGACATTGCCGGCATCCCACTTCAGTGTCTTTTGATTGGGGAATCTTATGAGGACGACGCAGTGCATTTTGCACGACTGGACAATAAAACCGCCAAGCTGGACGTGGCAGACATTGAAATCGGAACAATTTCAAAGTTATATCAGAATTTTATAAGCAAAAAAATTCAGAAATATAACTCTTTGGAGGGTCCTTCCAAATTAAATGAACAGGAGCTGATGACCATCCATACCAAACTTGGCTGGAAATTGATATTTCCGGATCACATGCAAGATCTCGGCCTTGCCACTTGCCCAATTGGGGAAAAAGAATTGGAGCAAGTGTTCAAAGTTGGGATACTAGAGTCACCCAGTACATTACAGCCCGCAAGATTCCAGCACAGGACATTTGCAGAATATTTTGTCGCTTGGTATGTAGTTAATCAATTGGGATACATGTCTGACTTGGGGAATTTAGTGCCTAAATACATTATCCGTGTATTCGAAAGTCAAGTCCAGGTTGAAATGCAGTTAAATTCTTTTAAATTCGTTTACCCTGTCATCACATACTTCATCGACTCTCTCATCCTCGAAACTAGCAATTTCCCCAGTCGCTTTTCACTTCAATTTCCTGATGTCGAATCAGTCATTAAGTTAGTTCATTCATGCGTCAATGCCGACTACGCCAACATATTCAGTCTCTTCCTGAGGCTGAACACTTTTCACGAGCACACAAAAGAAACCTTCAACGCTAAATTACTTTGCCTTGCCATTTGGAATTCTAGTTTGGGACTGTTGAAGCATTCGCTAGACCTTTTCGAGCTGCATCATGAATTTGCGGAAACTGTTCAGGTTGAAGCCATCCGAACAGCCATCAAACGGGGAAAGTATTCTATACTAGAATACCTGCTGAAATCAAAGGGTCTTCAAGGAATTGTGAAGAATGCGAATGGTGCAGCTCTAAAAGAATATATGAATGATTGCGTTGAAAATACCAAGAATAACACCGAACCGGAAATAGAGCAGAAATTACTTATCGTCCGATTGCTGGTAGAAATGAATGCTTCCAACTTGAAGGGAAAGGGTGTTCTTTGGAGGGAAGTACCACTTTTGTCATTTGGTGTTCACTCTCGACTTCTAACGGAACTCGTTGAACTCATGAAAATGGATATGAAAATGGAAACATTTTGAGCATGTTTCACGACAGGCAGTATACACAAAACTTGTACACATAAATCAGTAACGATGGCGGATGAATGCCGCCCTCACTCTCTGAAA
This sequence comes from Pseudosinella alba, assembly GCA_034700485.1. Classification (NCBI taxonomy): domain Eukaryota; kingdom Metazoa; phylum Arthropoda; class Collembola; order Entomobryomorpha; family Entomobryidae; genus Pseudosinella; species Pseudosinella alba. The sequence continues at coordinate 8,297 of JAQIXQ010001766.1, read as the reverse complement.
GTTTTTTTTCCGGAATAGTAACGAACGCCATTCAATAAGTACTAGAAGTAAATTATATCAGAGCCTGATAATTTGAATCAATAAGAAATGTTCACATAAGTAGTAATATATTACATATTTCAAGCTAGTTGAATAGGATAAAGCTTCTTCATATAATTATATTCAAGTGAAACATACATTTATGAAGATCAAAGTCTAATTTCAATTTGAAACGAAAGAGCACTGGAATGAAATGATTGGGTGGGTGACTGAGAGGGCTACGCAATATAACTCAATCCAATAATCCAATTGACACACTTTTTGAATTGAATTGCATGCTCACCGATGAAAAACTAGGTGAAGAAATTTTGTACTTTACATGCGACGTCTGCGACGATTGCATCATCATCAGGCCTGGGCAAGTACTTTGTTTTTAAGTCCTAAGTTCATTCATTTCCCATAAGTACAAATGTACTTAAGTACTTTTACCAAAAAATCCCGTAAGTCCTAAGTACAAGTACTTGTACTTAAGTACAATTGCAAGTACGTAAGTATATCATGCTTGTATTATGAAATATCGGGCTGCCTGAACAATAAAAAGATAGGGACTAATCGTAAGTCTTTTGGTAGCAATATGGAAGATTATGTCCACAAAGTACCCAACGAATAAATAATGCAACATAAAAAGCGATTTTTCTAGTTCGTACAGAAAATTCAAGGCACCTTCTGACCTTTCCATTTTAAGTTGTGTATTTTGGGCCATTGTGACCCTTTTTAAAAATTGAGAAAAAGGCTTTAATTATGAACGACAAAGATTGTTTAAGCCCCTTTGTGAGAAAAAGTACTTGAATGTACTTACGTGTACTTGAAAGTACTTTGGTCAAAATTTTCCGCAAGTACAAAAGTACTTAAGTACGTACTTGAGTACTTTTCAATGTACAATGTACTTGCCCAAGCCAGATCATCTTCATCACTTAGCATGTCATACTTACAATTAGTCGAATCCGTGGCTCAGTCTGGGAATTTCCTTTGCAATTCGCATAATTTATTTATATTTATTGTTAATGACTAGAAGTACATTATTAATGTGGTTCTCAATTGGCTACGAATTGGTAGACTAATTTCGGACAATTATAAAATAATCAGGGTTAGGCATAGAAAATTACAATCTATTTACAACTGCTGCTGTGAAGCATGTAACTAAAACCATAATCTAATATACATAATTTGTAATGCACAATACTAATATCCAAATTGAAAAACATACATGGGAAGTATTTACGTGGATGTTGTCAGAAACATGGATCGGACTTTACCTTAGCATGGGCTGATTTAATGAGCTATAATATCTATTAAGCGGTAAAGATATTGATGTATATATTCCACTCCATAGTTCTGAGAATTCCTTCGTCTCTTTTCATTAATAGATTTAAATAGTATTGGTAAAACGAGGAGTGATAACGGGTAATGTAAATCTACACGTGGCGTAAGAGTATCATTATCTTTCATCTTGTGGGGCACTAGGTAATTAATTTGGTTGTATGTAAATATATTATAGGTGTTGAGAATATGATGATTGCTTCGTAAAATAAATGATTACATAAGTGATAAGAAATGATTTTCTTGATTTGGGACATGCATTTTAATGCCATGAAATTCAACCATCCATGCGTGCATACATTTTAGGCAAATTACTCAAGTTTTATACAATTTAGAAATTACCGAAATAACGGTTAATGTTTCGGGAATCATTACTCTCCTTCCCACATCTCGCAGTCAGATTACAAGTCAGAGGTCTTTGACATTTTTTGCTTTTAACACATTTCTGCGTTTCATTCCGTGGCCTGTGCATGTTATCTATCTATTTTTTTACTTACCACATCCTACAATCCATAATCACGTAGTGAGCCAAATAGATTGACAATTGAAAGTTGATAAAATCTTATGGGGAGTGTTCCGCAAATATTATATAGAGATTGGAATAATTCGGAGTTTACATTATTGTGAGAGCTGTACACACGTTTTAGAGGAAATCATTAACAGATTCTCTTAATGCAAAACCGAGTACGCTGAAAAGTAGTAGGATTTGACGGCTACTAAAAATGGGATTTTTGGCAAATGCATATCACACCATGCAGCATGCATATTTAAATTGGATATCTATCCTTACAAACCTCAATCCTCTGGCAGTGTAGTTTCATATCGCATGATTTGAGGTCGCATGATTAGTGATACTAAAATTGCTTTAGTGATAGGCAAGCATTCATAAATAAATACATATATTTCTACCCGAAGAGTATAGATTCGCATACCATATTAGATTGGCATTATCAACATATCCAATCAAATATCTGTCGGACAGGAAGGTAATTTACATCTTACTTGACTTGTATATAGTTCCAACAAATGTCTTACATTGATTCATGTAAACATTATGCATGTCTTGTAGGTTGTTCGATATCAAAGATCATACAGACGTTGAGATCATCTCCCTCATTCTTCTTGTTTAACGAAAAATGGATACATGTCGCGATGGCTTTGCAGGTTCCGCAAGGTACGGTAAAAGAGATTCGGCAGAATATTTTGCTGGACAAAATCAATCTTGGCAACACAGTGCATTGTATTCTGGAAAACTGGGCATCGATGAATCAAGCCAATGCCATCTTGAACGTGCTCATTACGGAACTTGAGAACAATGGTTTAAGGGAATGCCCAGGTAAGCGAGTTCATTATATTGCTTTCTAAAGCTGGAGCTGGCTAAGCATTGAAGCGCTCATCTTGTTTGAAGTCTTATGGAAGATGCTGAAGCATATTACATGTAAATGTGACGGATGGTTACCGTACCACATGCGAAATTAAATTAATGCACATACCTATACATGAAGGAAGGACGACGCTTCTCCACCACGCTGCAAAACATGGGAATTTGGAGGCAGTGGAAATGCTCTTGGAGGATAAGCGAATGGATGTGAACGCAAAGGACGAATTTGATCTAACCCCCCTAAACCATGCAATAACTTGTATTTGGTGCGGTGATATAGGGAAGCACCTGGAGGTAGCAATGGCGCTCCACAATCGAGGAGGTACCTTTAGGGAACGTATCGGCCACGCAGATGCTCATGTTCTTCATGTGGCCATCCTACATAGAAGTCTTGAGCTTGTACGACTTCTAGTTCAATTTGGGGTTGACGTTAATGTGAAAGACAGAAATGGGAACACGGCCCTCCATCTCGTAGTATTGCAAAATCCACCATTTTCAATACGTCGCAATTTCCTTTTTGCCAAGACCATTATTGACGCGGGCGCGGACCCCACACTAGTTAACAATCAAGGCAAGACTCCTTTAGAAATTGCTTTGGCACACCGTGAAGCCGCCAAGGAGAAAGTTTTCTTTGCTTCTATTGCAAAAGTTTCATTAACTCTGGCATTGAAGTTTTCATTTCTATGGACACCGACTGAGGACAGCAATGAAGCATTTTCTTTGCTCTCACGCGAGTTTATCGATTCCACAGGGAATATAAATTATCAGGATTCCCAAGGGAACTCATTGCTACATATTGTATCACGATCAGCACGAAGTGGTTTACCAGATGATGTGAAAGTCCTTATTAATTCGGGTGCAAACGTAAACTTGAAGAACAACAAAAATCAGACTCCCCTTCACTTTGCTGCTGACCTCGAGGATAAAGATGTCAGCCTTGAAATAATCCAAATCTTAATCAAGAACGGTGCTGATGCTTATGCGACAGACAACCAAACTCTGAACTTTGTACATGTCTATATGAACTGGAATCCACGTCTAAGCCCCTCTCAGAAAAACAACGTAACGACAAAAACACCCACACCTTCACAATTTCAAAAGCTGGTTGAGTATCTGATGTTCAATAAATTATATGACATATTAGAGCTTGCCGGTTTCTCTGACCAAGCAACTCATATACTAGGTATGAAGGATCGACAAGCTGATTAATACCATATCAAAATATTAGCATCGATCCAACTAGGTATCTCTCTGGATATCACAAATCCACTATAGACAACACCTTTCAAAATTTATTCCAATAATTTAAATCCATCTCTCATTGTTTGATTTTAGGAGTAATGTGTTTAAACTGCATGCACTAAAGATAGGTCTTGAATAGTAGAAGAATTAGGATGATTAGATTATGATTGATTAGGAAAAAGACAAAATAAATACATATAGCTAGAGACATGGACTAGGGTTGTATGATATCTTTACTTTGTCTCTTGCTTTACTTATATTTATACTTAAATAGCTAAGTGCTAATAAAGTTTGGAATTAAATCCACATGCCCCAAAAATGTTTGTGCTTTCTAAAATACGATATAATTGTTTTCTGTAGCCAAATTACATAATATATCAAATTAACATATTTCGGATTTTATTACGATTACATGCGTATTGTTTTACAACACATCACACATCCTCGAATATATATTTTTTATGAAAAAAGTATTTGTGTAAATTGATGCTAATTATATTTTATACAAATTAAAATAGGACAGAATTGTAAATATTATAAGTCCCTTTCATAAACTGACGATTTGATTACATAATATGGTAATAGCATGTGGGAATAACATTTCATAAGGTTGGGAGTGGGTAATAATTCCAGCGAACCAATGCTATCTTGAACGGTCTTAATTACAGAACATATCTTAAAACTCATGCATGATCATGTCGTCAAATTTTTATTTCATAGCACATTTTTTTCTGTAATTCCGTCTCAAACAGAATTTATTTTACTATCGTAATTCATCATAATTTTAATTTTAATTGAAAATGCATCTTCACATATTACTTCCATGTTATCACTAATGCACACCGGATAAAAACTAAATTTAAAATAGTTATCTTGTTAAGTAGGGGTTTATATATACGAGTAATAATACCAATTCATTGAACCAAATCATTTGCACAAATTATGAACCACGAAATGGGTAGTTTTTCAGAACTGCATCTTGCGGAATGGCCTAATTTGACATGGCTTAAGGAAGTTAAATAGGACGCCTGGATGTGGTCGTATCAGCATCTACTCCAACTTGATATTGCGTTGCTGGAGGGCGCTCATGGCTTCCCGGCTAAGGAGCCCTTCCTAAAACAATGCAAAATGGAAATCACAATTTGTTCAAATAGATCACAGTCACAGAAACAAATGCACATAGCTTAATTCTTTAATCGTAGGTCACTAGGTGACTTTACTTACCCATGTGTAATGGATTGGAGAGTGAAGCTCATGGAGTTGAGGGAGGTGGAGGAAACCATGCGAAACCGAGTAATCAGATATGTGCGTACTGTCAAACTGGACGCTTCGCAGATCTGCCAGGTGAACAAAAACATTATTAAATTATTGTTTTAAAAAAATCCATTAATTAAATCAAGTACGTCGATGAGTGCGCGGGGGCAGACTATGATCAGTATAATCATATCATAACTGAAGTCATCTAAAAAACAGTCAGATAAGTTGTCAATACCTTTTAAGTTGGTTATGTTTGGGAAAGTAATCCCATCAAGTTCCTCTCGATATCCTGCCTCTATCTCCCCTCTTTGTAGCAAGGCCACCCCAGTCACCCCCTCATCCGATAAATGTGATCCCCAAACTTTCAAGCTCTGAAGTTGAGTCCAATGCTCACACACGATCGCAAATTGCCGATCGTTGAGCGCCATGTCCAAGCTAATCAGGTTGGGCGTCATCATTGCCAAAGTTTGAATGTCCCCCTCGTTCAGCGAGAAATCATTATTACAGTGTACGATCAGATCTGTTAGCCTCAGCAATTTTGTTCCAGCCAGCTCCACGTTCCATGACGTGTTGTATGGTCGGGTTAAATCCAATTTAGAATCCAACCAAATCGTGAGTCTCTGCAAGTTAGGAGTGTGCTTGCATATTTCAGTACATTCATATAGCAAATATTCCAGACGCAGTTCCCTCAGATTCTCAAGTTGCAACCGACATGGCCACTTCCAACGGAAGAGAACCGACCGTTCACCCACTAAAGGGACAACGTTGATCTGCTCCATCGTCCCCGCATGCAAACTAAGAACAGTATTGAATGCGTCTCCGTCCATATCCGGATCAACTTGAATTAAAGCTGATTTCAAAGGAAGGCCGAGGTCTTTGGCTAGGACAAACTTCCTGTGAGAAGCTGGATCAGGGGTGAGCACTGCCGGGCCAATATGGAAATCCATGAGGGGCAACTTCCCCCTACCTCGCTGTCGTACGAAGTTAATGGCATTAAGTAGCCCCTCGGAGTCTCCATCACTCAATCCCAAAATATGGGATAATCCAATTTTGACTTTTAGGGAAGTCAGGGACTGGTAATGGGTAAGTAACTCCAACCAGGAAATAGGAGGCTTATCTTTAGCGAGATTAGTCCAGCAGTCGATTGATAAGGATCGGAGTTGGGTGTGTGCCCGTTGCTTGGATTCGGTGGCTTCCGGCTCCATAACATTTGCCACAGGGGGAATCAGACGGAATCGGCGACAGTGCAAAATCAGGCTTTTCAGATTTGGAGTGAACTTATAGATGACATTCCGGAATTGGCTAGGATCAACAAATTGGCATTGATAGAGCTCCAACGTTGACAAATTATTTCCTATGAGATCCCAGAACTGCTGGGCTTTATTGTTCCCCGGGTATAATATCCAGTACCTCAATGTAACTTTGCGATATGGCTTTGTGTGGCAATTATTTGCGGGGACTCTCACATATTCCATAAACTGAGAAAACGGTGTCCGAGAGTTACCCCCAACGACGGATGTGATCCGATCTTCCCGATTTCGCTGAATTGGGATAGTGATGGAAGACCGAAAGATTGCCAGTGACAGGTCGTGCCAAGTCTTTGAAACCAGTCTGAACTTTGATAGCAGAGGGGGAGGACAAAGCTCTAGAAGGTGTTGCAGGATCTAAAAAAAGTAATGCAATCTTGTTAATGGTGTGACTAATACATAGTGGATTATTTTTTTTTTGCAATTAATCTTCACAATTGGATAGATGATCTTACCAACGGATTATCCAAAGGGGTCTCCATCCCGTCATCAGACATGGGAGCAAGGCTATGATCTCCACCGGGAGCAGTGTCTCCTCCAGCCTGGTCGTTTGGTAGGGAAGATCCCGAATCTTGATCAGCATGCACATCTGCAACCAAATCCAGTTCGTTATTTGCAGTGGTCGACGGAGAGCTGATTTGGTCACCTCTGGAAAACTTATCGATTCTTATAAAATTGTAAATGCTTTCACAATTATAATCAATTGATTTATTTTGGTGGCTGTTCTTCCAATCCACTCTCTATCTTGTATAGGATCGGCTGGCCGATTTTGATTACACTCGATATTACTTCAATTTCACTTAAGTGACTTCAGATAAGATATGTATTTTTATTTTATTATATTTTTCAGGAGCTTGTTTTGTTGTGCTGACATCCGTAGTCAATATCACACTGGAGCAGTCGAGTATTAGTAACCACCTAACTAGCACAATGAATGCGACTGCTTGGTATTCTTATGACCTGTTATTGTACAAATAGCCAAAGAGAGACATTCCATGTCAGAGTTTGAGTTTGAGCAAATCCCTTGCCGTTGTAACAACTATAAATGACATACCTAAGTAGTATGGGTAGATTTTGAGTTTTCAGTTTATGTAATATAACTGTCATCGTCACATTCATTGTCTCTTTTCATTGTAGTCAAAGCTAAATGTATGAACGGATACTCGTACAGATTACCTAACATACTAACTAATATAATGAATGGGGATGGAGAAGAATACATTGAAGTTTATTCATTCATCCTACCATATCTCGGCTTGTATATTATCTGACCAAAGATAGACTTAAGTGTAATGGAATGGATTGAGGATTTGTTAAAATGGTATCAATGTAGACAGTTCTAGCTGAAACCTCAGGTAGGCTTAATTCCTGAGCTTGGTAAACAGACACACATCACATTATTCATTAACATGACGGGAACGAATGTGTGATTATTTTTCCCCATAGGCATCCACCCACATCAGTGACTCAATAAAAGTCAATCAACATAAAAGAAATATTGTAAGTTTCTTTTGGTTTTTAATTGAGCTGAGTAAATATTGTTTAATTGGACGAGACTCAGCAACCAGTGAAAAATGTTCTACGATATGAACTTCGAGTGCGTATTTTGTTTCAAAGAGTTTGCAAACAATTTCAGCTTTGAACTTCATGTCAGGGCGCACATCCAAGAGAAGATTTTTTTCTGTGACATGTGCTCAGCGGAGTTTGCCCAAAAACATGGTCTTAAGAAACATTACAAAACAATGCATAGC
>JAQIXQ010001765.1:0-12958 GCA_034700485.1 Pseudosinella alba | reverse complement strand
GGTACTGTCATACGAAGTCGAAGGAACCAAATTTCTTTACCAAATTTGCGAAGTAGTTCTGTGGCGCCGGTCCAAAGCTCATCGGGATACATACCATCAAAAGGATGTGCTTTGATGTCAACCGACCTTCCCACAAACGGATTTCTAGCTGATGGGTAGCTATCCATGATATTCAAAAATTCATCAAAATCATACTCACTGCCGAATTTCATCACCGGAAAGCGGTCATAATAATATGTGGCACTATATTTCCGATACGCATCTGGCCTCCAAATCGTCTCCGTGATTGGAGCTTGGTAATCATAGGGCTTGCGTAATGGATGATTTTCCAGAAAGTTGTCCACTGCTCGGTTCCACCTCCGGCTTACTTGGCGACAGAAAAGTAGTTCCCTTCGAGGTAGATAGTGAAACAGGTGAGGGACCACTTGATCCATGAGCCACGCCGGTTTCTTATTTTCCAGAATCCCCTCCAGTCCCGGATAGGCAGTGAACAGATTCAAAATATCATTGGAGTCGTCCAACGTCCATAGAATTTTCTCCCACATCTCCGTTGGCAGTTGAGGCATTGTGAAGTCCATTGGGTTTAGCTCCAGCTCCATTCTTCTTTCCGCCTGAAACAATGAAATTGACACAATTCGTAAGTTAACTTGGTTCAAATTAAAATAAATAGAAGTGGGGAAAGGCATCAACACAATAAAAAATAAGTCTTCCGGTTACCTTAGTGGGTGATATTGAATTCACTCTTGTTGAGTATTAGAATTTTTTAAAAATTATTTCAGTTAATGGTAATCAGTCAACAAAAATCACAATTACAAAAACAAATATTGTGGATTAGCAGCTACAGCAATAAATGTTGTGATGGCAACTCTTCGGACATGAATAGTGAAATGAGTCGATCATTTTAACTGTCTGCTGAATGAAATCGGTTACCTTTTTTTATTTCATTTACTTTAATATTTACCTGCACAATTTACTTTATATGAAAGTACATTTACAATGCTGGCCAGGGTAGCATTGATTTTTTCATTAAAGAATATGGACTGCTCAACTACCTGAAAAAATATTTTTATACATTGATATTTGTGACTACCTTTACGAAATGGTTTTATACCTGAAGGAACATTTTGAGACTTATTCCTTCCCAAACTTATACGTGGTTAAGTTAAAGTGAATAGGTGGCTGGATTTACTGACAATGAGCAAACAGAAGTCAATACCAAACTTCTATGAAAGGATTCTCCTTTAGTGTCATATCATCATAGACCCGTTTCAGTCTGAATAGGTAATTAAACCAGAACTATTTCCCCCAAATCTCAGCCTCGGCTCATGCAATTATAAGCTATAAGAAGAAATTCAGATTGGTTCACGTAGCATGCATAATATGCTTGGACAGAAGGGGGGAAAATGCTTGTTCACGTGATCCAGGAAATAATAGCAAGGACACCTTGATCAACACTGGTTACCGCGGAGAAGGTTCACAAACATGAAAATAATAAAATGAGATGCCATTCAAACTAACAAGTAACTTGGATCAGGTATTGTAATAGGATTATCCCTCCGAAACAAAATACAGGGAAATCGGGAAATCATCTTAAATTCTTCATTACAATTGCAATTATTATCAAGACATATGACAAAAAAATAATTATTATGCCGCATTTTATAATATAAGCAATAATTATTATCCTGGTTACTGGTTTATTCGATTGCATTAAAAGTGCATACATAACGAGCAAAACTCTCGTGAACTTAACGTATTTTCACATTGCCCCATGTCCTTCCCATTTCATTTCACTAACCCTTCCCACTATCAAATTAAGAATCAAGCGTAACCATCTCTGCAGCGAACCCAACGGTTGTTGGTGGAGTCCTCGGCTAGAATGAAGACTTACAGACCCACTCTCCTTCAGAGACTGATATATGTCTACAGAATAGTGAAGCTGATTTGCCAAACAGTTTATTCCTCTAGTCAGGATTGTGATTTTCTTAAGCCTGGTAAGCAGTTCCCAAATGTCGGGCTGATATATTTTCTCGCATAGCCTATTTCTATTTCCTATGACCCTGAGCAAATTGGCAACAGTTTTTATAATTAATAATTACCTATTCATATTAATTGCTCATTTCATCATTACATGTCCATCATGGCAGTTCATATTAATTTTGAGTCTATCTGCTTCTCTGTCCAATGGTGATGGACGAAAATCTGCAGTTGCTCCAGGTAAGGTAATCATTTCAATAAATTAATGCTCCGCTCCGGATAACTATTCTCCAAGATTGTAAGCGCCTTTAGAGAAGAAATGACTTGGACAAAAAGTTCGTAGTAGTCTCTTCGACTTATGTCGAACGTAGTTTAAAGTACAGTCTAAAATAAAACAAGAACCGTCGTGTAACTTGATGAATGAGATAATGGAAACGATAAATACACTATTTTAGGCACGTTTTTAAATGCATTTAAAGCATTTCCGAGTTGAGAATTTAAATCTAGTTGTTACTGTTTGTTTGCGCATTTTGTTTAAATATAGTTGTTTTAAGTATGTATTTCAAAAATTGGCATCGTAATTATAATTTATTATCTCTATTTTAATTAAAGTGCGATCATACCTAAGAAAGACAGGGCTAATTTTTTTAAGCTATTATAATTGCTGTTTATCTATGTAAGACTTCTCAAACTGCTTCATGTTGTTTCATGTTGTTTCATGCACACAGCAAACTCTCAACAAGATATTTACTTTATTATTAACTAACTTATTTCTCACATTTTATACCTCTTATTTACTCTTACTCATATGATACTGACAGCGGAGAGTGGAACGCAAAATCTTCACAGTAAAAATATTGAGTCGGGTTGTCCCATCGTCACATCCTATTTTAGATTGCATCATCTTTTAATCATGCAAGATATAAATGACGCTTAGGAAAGTCGAAAAGTCAAATTATATTATGAACCTTGTTTTCTTCATGTCTGCTGTTTCATCAAAATGAGACAAAGTAAATAGATGAGTTGATCGCCTGCATTTATTTAAGTCAGTTTTTATTTTCTTGAGTTCGCATGATTATGCGTAATAGTGACTTCATTACCTGTTGAAACGTTTCTGGTGATGTCCAGTAAATAAATATTATTGGACAGCTACACAGATAAGAAGCCCTCATCAAGTTACTCAATAAAGCTTCAAAATAATTATTAATCTGTAAGTTCAAGCTTAGGCACCACCATCAGTCCATGTGAACCGTCCCACAAAGGAAAATGAATATAATGCGTAGCGTAATTAATTAGGAACTGAAATATTATCCGGTTTACCAGTAATTCATATGGTTGCATCATCTCTGGTCCAGAGCCGGTTACAGTCAGTTTCCCAGACAGAAAAGAACCTTCTACAATATCCGGACATTTATAATAATCATATTTTTTTATTGGGGAACATCAAATGCATTTAAGTCGAATCCAACCGTAAATCCAATTAGGAAGGTCTAAAACCAACAACAATTTATTTCTTAAGGAGATAAGAAAGTATAAACCAAATGACTAAAACTATCTCCATATCTCAAACTCCGTCCCCATCCATGTTCATTTTGTCATTAGTATAAGATGTTACTGACCGGAGAATGTCCATGGCAGATGTTGGAGCATAAAATGCGACTGCTTAGGATGTGAGTTCGCCCAGTATCATTTCTTTCTTCAAAGTTGACATCACCTTCCCATTTACATTGACTTGATTCTCTGTGAGGTAAATTCACAATGGATTTAAAATTCTTTTTCAGAATTTCTGTGCTTGTCGCTGTAGTTTGCAGTGCTGGGGCAAATCAAGTGACTTCCTCGCCCAATTGCGATTACGATCTCTATGATACTCCCCAAGCGAGGACTCTGAATGAGGTACATATCTGTATTCTTATTGTTAGGCTTTAATATTGATTGGGAAAAAATTTAACAATTTTCATGACAGAATCTAACATGAAATTTAATTGCATTTTTATATTCATAGTTCCGGAGTATGGTTTCCGAGTACCTCCCACCCCGGCAGTCCCATCACACACTGCGCACCGATCCATTCCTATTAAGATTCCTTTCCGCCGCCAACTTCAATCTTACTGAGGGAAGGGTCGCCTTGCGCAAATATTTTGAGTGGAGGGAGGCAGAAAATCTGGACCAAGTATTGGACGGGATTTGCACGGATATGGACAAGAAATATCCGTACGACGTGAAGTACTTTGGCGATGTCAACAACTCCATCAAACCATCTCTCTACATACATCTTGGCAAGTGGGGGATTAGGGATGTCGCAGCGTCTACTGATCAAGAGGAGAAGCGCTTCCTAAGATATGCCTCTGTCAAAATGATGGAGCATGCCAGTCACCTATCGCTCACTGATCCCAAGGGCTGGGGTCCGTTCCGTTCCCGATTTCCACCAATTCACAAGGAGCCCGCCCGGTTCGTCATCGTCCTTAATCTGAAACACTATGGTCGAGAAATGCATGTCTCCATTGGCGAGGGCATAATCCAGTTGAAATTACTACAAAGGTTGTCAGCCCATTGGCGTGAAGCTGTGGAGGCCATTTATCTCGTTAACTGTAAGTTGGTGGTGGTGTTGAAGATCCTTGAACGTTATGAGCATTCCTGATAATATTATTTACTTTTAAATTATTTTTGACTCCTTAGCTCCCAAATTCTCAGAATGCATTCGCTCGTGGATCAGCCAGTTCCAGAAAGACACCGGGATAGCCGTCCATGTCCGAAGTGGAGCAACAATCCAACGAAAAGCCCGAAATGGTAAAGTTCAATGCGTAGTGACATGCGAGGACAGTATTTTTTCAACAGTCTTCAACGACAAATATGCTCCGGATGGTGAGGAATTTGTTGGAACAGAAGTAGGACGCGAATGTGCGGAATGTAAGTTTGGCGAGGAAAAGGTTTACACATGTAAGGACAAACGTGTGTTGGCATAATTACATTGCATAATGGTAAACATTTGTAATCACCATTACGACGGAAGAGTCTATGTAATTTTTTTTGCAACTTTTGTCAAATTTACTAAGGCAATAATTTTAAATTATAAGATTATATTAATATTATTATTATTATTAACTTTACTGCAGACTGTATTATTCATTACAAAATATGTTTGAAAAACAAGAATGTATGAATGAAAGTCCATATTCTTAGAAACTACTAGCAAGATGGGAAAATGGTTAATACAATTAATATTAAATCATTCTACAAAAAATAAATATTAATCTCCTCATTTTTAGTAATAAACATAAATTAATTATCATAAAAGTTTGATCAGTTGCTTTAAATGCACCTACATAACGAACAAGGATCTTCTTAAAATGTCATACTTTCACATTGCCCCATGTCTTTCTCAGATCATATCACAGTTTTGCCCTTCCTTAGTTAGGTAGTTAGTTCACTTTAAATACACTCGTCATTCTAACCACAGCATTAAGACTCAAGTGAGCATCTCATCAATGGGTCCAACAGTCGTTGTTGGAGTTCACGGCTAGAATGAAGACTTACAGAGTCACTCTCCTTCAGAAACGCATACCTGGCTTCATTATAGCGAAACTGATTTGGAAGGCAATCTCTCCCATTTGACCGGATTGCAATTTTCCTTAGCCTTGGTAGCAACTCCCAAATAATGGGCTGATATATTTCCTGTCATAAATAGTTCCCCTGGATCCAGTGGAAAATGTTAGAAAATGATAAATTCATGAGCAGTGGTCCTGAATATGCATTTGAATCAACAGAAATAAAATTTCAAGCTTATCTTCTTCTCTACCCAATTTTGATGGGTGATAATCTGCGGATTCTCCAGGTTTGGGAAGCATTTTAATAAATTAATGCTCCGCTCCGATTAACATGATATGATGATATCAAATCAAACACCTGCCGTATAGAAGGTCATGCAAATGAATGTACCACTGCGTATTATTTAATTCCATTACAAGGAGAGTTTGATATGATTAAAACGGAAAATAAAACTAGCTGATGAAAGAGATTAAAATATTAGATAACTCACTGATTTGTTTTATTAAAATTTGAAGCATTTTCTATTCCTCACAATATTTCCATGTATTCATTAAGCCTGCATTGACATATTAGCCCTTAACATTATATTTAATATTATTAATCATGAAGATAATACGACAAAAAATATTTACACTATTTACAAAATAGACCAAGTTAAGTTAAAGTACGACCCCGAGTGGCAAAAAATGGCTGCAATTTTACATGGGCTTACGCAATTAGTGAAAAAAATCAGTAAAATTTAATCGTAATTTACTCCAAATTCTAAAATTACAATGGGAACTTGATTCATTATCAAAAGTACATAACTTTCATTGAGGATATGTATATTCTGACCAGTATTCGTCCCTTGTGTACCGATGAGATAATCCAATTTCAATTTCCTGGAGTTTTGGGAACATTTCCCACAACTTGGAACGATATAGTAAGTATGAGCTCCTATCCAGTTCATGCAAGCTCAGTGGTGAGCTAGGGTGGAAAGGTCGGCTGTATGGCGGACCAGGTCGGGGGCTTCGATACCATATTGTGAAGTATTGTAGATTTGGGAAGCAGCGCAAGAAGTTATTGCTGAGCTCATAGTCATATTCATAATAAGCTTCTCTTATATCAAGGGATCTCAACGATCCGAAAGGTATAACGAGGCCCTCAGCCCCAGCCTGTGATATTTCACTCTCCTTCATAGCTGGCCATCCATGACACTGAAGGGATTGGAGAGAGGGGAAGCGCTTGATCCAACGAAGTACTTCATCCTCCATGGACACCGGTTCCTTGACAGAATCCCCACAGCTGCGCAGCTCTAAACAGCGCAGTCTTGGACTATTAATGGTCATCAGAATCTTGTTGAAATTATGCACCTCATTTCCTCCCCCGTTACTGCTTATGGATAATTCGATTAGGTTGAGAAAGAGGTCAGAATAGCCTTCTTGCCAGTATTCCGCCTCCAACTTGAAACTACTGAGCTGTGCCGCATAACGATTCAGCAATTCGTCAGCGAGAGCTTCTGAAAAGTCTAGGTGTTGAATATTCAGATGATTGAGGTTCGGGAGGGGTGGAAGTTGGAGAGGGGTCACTGGCACTGGGATCAACCGCGGCAAAGGATATTGGACGTTCTGCTCAACACCATAATACATACTAAACTCCAACTCCTTACAGTTTGGAAGGTCGTGAAGCAGCAAGTATTTCTAAACAGCGGGTGGTTCCGACATGTATCATATGAATTCGAAGGAACCAAATATCCTTTCCAAATTCCCGAAGAAGTTGACTGGCGCCGATCCAAAAGTCAGCGTGACTGGTCGGATCCGAATAGTAATCTGGGCACATGTGAACCGACCTTCCCACAAATGGATTTCTAGCTGCTGAGTTGGCATCCATGATCTCCAAGCTAAATCATGATCTACATGATTTATGGCTATTGTTATGTTCATCATTTTTCCACGCTACGATATCTACAAGCATAGTCAAATGAATTACATTTTTGATTCAGGTTATGAGACGATGTGAGAAACGTATTATTACTTGTCATATTGACACCATGGCTTGACATGAAGCCCATATTACCTTTAAGTCTTTGGCGTATCTTCTGTGATTGAGTTTTGATGGCGATAATTAAATCATCTAATTCCATTTTTGTCCCTTTGTAAAATTAAATTCGCAACTACAGAATGAACAGCCACATCAAGTTGAAACGATAAATATCATATAAATAATTTCTAAAAATATATCTGACTTACTATCATCAGTCAGGGGTGCACACAAGATGATGTTCAATAGTTTCCCAGTTACATCAATATCAACTTCCAGCTTGAGCATCAATTCCCAGATGTACTCAACCTTAAAATAAATCGTGAGAATGAAATTAGAGAATTATAATTAACTGGCCATTACAATGCCGTTTAAAGATTAGGTGAATTTTTATAACTTTACATATTTATGGGACATGGTTATCATTCCAGATTGATTGAAATTAAGTGACAAAATGTACATGCCCACCTGAGTTAAATACTGATCCACATCGCTTAACACAGGATCATCCAGTTGAATGACCACGGTAGGGACAGGGATGCTACTTTGGAATAGTTGGTCACCATCTCCCTCGTCCTGGCGATTCTTATCATGTTCACGTGATGTGGCGGCCGCTCTCCAGATACCCTCCAGATCCCGACCTCCAATTGCCACCCTTTTCCCAACCTCCCTAAAACCCAGGCAGATTGGTCTACAGTTCGTATCACAGAATAGCCCCAGAACTTCCGGTGGGGAATGGCCTCAAAATAATTCCCCCTCAGTCCAGAAAATCCCAATTAGCAATTAAGCACCCTTTTCCAATCCTCCCTTAACTCCTCCACAACTTCCCACAATCTTATTCCCCCTCAAATGACTTCGGCCCCCTCCAGCTCCAAACCAAACCAAACAATACCACTGCGCCCAGTGCCAACAAACCTTCCAACCACTTCCTCCGGGTAATTCCCTTCCGAAACAATTGTGACTGGGTAGCGGAGTAGGTCCCTCAAGTGTCCCCCTCCCTATCGATAACCCCAATCACTTCAGGAACCCCCGATTAACTATCTTGGAATCAGTGGTGGCCAGCTCCGGATCCGCTCCTCTTCCAAACCAACTCAACAGTTTTCAAAAGTCGCTCCTTCCCTTAAACCTGATGGATCCCCTTTCCTCGCTTATCACTGTGATCCCCAAAGAAAGGCCCTTGATAACCACCACCGACAGAACCAACTGATGATGAATCTCGCCTTCCACAGGTCACTCAAAATGATCAGAAATAATCCAAGTCAATCTACACAAAATTATTCTCTCTCGTATCCAACCCCGTTTGATTTTAAAGAAGAATAATTAATTGACAAATGAAATTAGTTTACAGTGATTTGACATGAAAAGGGAAAACAATATGGAAAAATAACTGACTTCTATTTAATTTCAACTGCTTTGCTTTTGGCTTAACTAAACGTAGAAGGAGTTACCAAAAATTATATCACGCTTAACTTGCATGTGTAATTGCTTCCACTCTGACCTGGCTCTACTTGGATTGTAACTTGTAACTTACTTTCTGCTTGAGAACAGTGAATAAAAAACGATCAGCAGAAAGCCATCTAAAATGTACACAAAATTAAATGGAGACCTGAACATGTGGGCGAATTTTACCGAGAAAAACATAGAATTGAAACTTGGCTGGCTACCTGCCTCAGTTTCACAAAATTGCCTCCAGCTGGCTGTGCTGGAGCTCGGGAACAAAGTCTCAGCCATAACACGTGACATATACGCATATCCTCTGTCCCCATCCATCACTTCCAAAACGGGTAGCTGGAGTAGTGAAAATAAAAGCAAAATTTAACCATTTAATGAAACTGAGTGAAATTAATATCTTTCTCTGAGACGACCTTCATGACAAACTCCGTTAGTCGATCTCGTATCATCTTCCCCTCCCTCCAATTATATCCAAATAAAATTTAGTTGTTTGTGAATGGATAATATGGGATCAGAATGATCTGATAATTTTTCAAACTTAATTTTCCTTGAAATTACAGTAAATTAAACAGATATAAAAAACAAAGTATAAGTGTGCATGAGCTGTCCTGTGAAAGAGTAAAGCGTTTCTTTAGCTGGAATAATTTTCACAAAGGAATGTAAAACCCGGAAAGCTCGATCGATTGTTCTATGCACTAGTTGGACAGGTCTCAAGCAGCTCCTTTCATTTGCCATTCTGTCTCCAGCTCCGCTTTCTTGTTTTCGACAGATATATGTAACAACCCAAGGTTCCAATATGAAATATCTTTTGGTTTCCCTTCAGTTGTCGTTACACGGGGCTTGAGTTAATTGAATTAACTTAATTCTGGTGGGTAACTATGATGACGTAAGCAGATTAATATTAAACGCCTGAGTTGATTTTAAGAGTAGTATTTCGCCAGGGAGGGGAGCATTTTCTTTCGTAAGGATGTGGTTTGATAACCAATACCCATCATTAAGGCCCCAAATCGGCATTAAAAGCATTTGAATTTATTCATCATTTTAGATAGGTTAGAGCCGGGACCTTTGTGACAAGGGACGAACGACGATTTCAAATATGTAATTTTTAAATTTTGAAAAGAGCAATAAAAGCAATAAAAGCAATAAATTCAATAAAAAATATCAGAAGGCAATAAAAAAATTTTGTTGAGCATATATGGCATTTTTTCAATAATTTAACAAATTGTGCATACAAAAGTTCATTTTTTAGTACGTATTGTCATTCAAATATACTTCAAGTTCCTTTTCGGTGCGTATTATCATGCACATATAATTCAAGTGGTAATGCAATGTAATGTGCCATATGTAAAATAAAGCACTTTTCAAAGGACCGTAAGGGTCGTAAAGCAGGGCTGGGCCAAACGGCAGGATAGTCAACGTTAACATGTGCAGGATAGGCCTTGAAAAAGAGCATTAAAATCATTTTTTTACTTCGAAAGCAGCAATAAAAAATTGCAAAAAAGAGCATTCAACTTTTGGCCCTGCCCATCATCATCATCATCATCATCACCATTTTTATTTTTTCATGGCTGGTTGTCCTGCGAATAAGATACATTTTGTCAACATGCAATGAAATAATTTGGCGGGCAAAGCAGAAATAACAGGGTTGAATTTTAGAAAGTTTCCTTTATATTTGGGAAAATACTAGAATTTAAAATTTAATTAATCCTTTTTATTTATGATTTTGTATATCAGTTACGTCAGTTACGTCCGAATAAGAAATATACAAGTACATGTCCCAACACAACCAGCAAAGTTATTATTCGACACAACCACTGTTAAGAAAAAAGTACCTGTATGATTTGATAATAGGAAAATGAGTAATCCTAAATATGCCAACAAATTGTTGGCAACAATCTCAATCTGCTTCCTTACCACTTTCTTGCTGACAATATTATCGGTGACTATATCATCCATTTCATCCTTTGCTCGTTCAGAATATTCCCCCGCAGTGCAGACATGCATGTCTTTCAATGCTTTCCACCACGTTACCCAGGGGTAAGTTTTTAAATATTTTAATGCACAGCGGGGAGTGGTCAAAGGTCAAATTTTTCAAGTGTTATTTTTTTGGCGGAATCGATGCACCATTGCGCTATAGGAAACGACCCTTAAGGGGCATGTTCTTGCTTAAATTCTGATCCTGGCCCCCTAGGGGGAAGGGTCAAAGGTCAAAGTTTTTACATTTTATTTTATTGGCGGAATCAACGCACTGCTATGGGAAACGACCCTTACGGGGTCGTTTTGGATTAAGGTCGTGGTCGTGGTCGTTAAGGTTTTGCTAAATTAGGATCCTGACCTAAGGGGGAAGGGTCAAAGGTCAATTTTTTTACAATTTGTTATTCCCTTCTCTAGATTTGGTGGAATTTCCGACTGGTCCCTTTCTAGTGGTTCATATGGGACAAGTTCAACCTATTGATAGTAGTTCTAGCCAGAAATATTTGCATATTGTTCGTTTTAATTCGCAGGTATAAAGTTGTATTTCAATGATAGGAGGAAAGATTGGGGCTATATGCAGGATGTCATTTTTTCAAAGCATATCAAGCTAACTTGCATGCCGAAAAGAAAATTAGCATTAATAAAACATTTATTTATTATGAAGCAAAAAGAAGTTAACTTGCATGGGCAAGTGAGACCTATATTTTTCTTGAATGTAATGTAAAGAATATGTAAAACTCGAAGAATTTAAGCAGTGACTCTGAGGCGTAGCAGTAAATTTGTAATTTAAAATCCGCTTGTTTTCAGCGGTCGACTAAATTCGGAGTGTCATTACAGTTGTATAAGCATCATAATCATCCTGCTTTCTATGGAAGCCGGGGGTAAATGAACGTCATTCGGAGGAATTTTGTAAGCCCGTCTAGGATGATCGTCTGCATGCGCACATTTCATTTGCGTCATTCTGACGATTGCCGGATGCTGGATGCTTGTACGCTAGTACAATCCAACGATATCGTAATGCTTCTAAATTTGGCCGGCATCTTGTTGTAATCAACTTGCCTCTAAATTCGGCTAGGTAAAACTTTTCCAAACAATATTTGTTTAGCCTACCCCCAAATACGACAGAATCAAGACTGGACGGCTGACTTTTATGATCTTAAGATGCGCAATTTAAAAATTTGACACGTCAATAGTTACAATCGAGCTTTACATATGCATACTCCTAAAATAATTATGGCCGGTCATATTCTAAACTTTAGAATCTAAAGTGTACGGCATGTTTGAGTTGAGATATGAACGTTGTCCGATTACGTAAATTGGTAGTCTTAACCTTTTCGGAGTTTACCAGCATCGAAGTTACCATTATGCACAAAACAAGAAAATGAACGCATAAGCCAACTTCCATTCTTCAAACATTCATCTCTTGATCTGCTGTGCTTTTGAGTTTTTCCAATTACATCTAACAAGAAATAATTTTCAGTGTATAGTTCTGAAACCCTCAAACGATTTTTTATGGGGATTCAGGGACTAAAATTTCATTTATGAAAAAAAATTCCCGGTAGCTACTTTTTCATGGGGGTAACAACTAATGGGTGGGAGCTTTCCTTGTGCAAAGTAGCCAGAATGGCTTAGCAAATTTTTCCGTTAAAAATCCGTCGGTTCATAATTGTTCTACATCCCCGCACAAATCCTTGTAAATAACCCCGCCTTCAAATTTAGAACTTATGCTGTTTGCCTTGTACGTATGAGCTGCGCGTCACTAAAACAAATAAAATGATCTCTTGAGTTATAAAGAGAGATAATGATATTAAAGTTATTTTTTGCGAACATGACAATGTAAATGGCTACCTTCAAACAATATACGAATAATCGGCAGTATTAACCATCGTCGGCTTCATTCGTAGAGCTGGTTACTAAATTAAGACCTGTAATTACATATACTTTTCTGAACATCACCGTGAGGAATGTCAGACACCGGTATCGTCTGAAT
>JAQIXQ010001764.1:0-12965 GCA_034700485.1 Pseudosinella alba | reverse complement strand
TAATTACATAATACTAATTAATTTTGTCCAAACTTGTTTTTTGACGATATTAATTTAATCGCTTAAACGATTGAACTGTAAAATCCAATTAGCTTTTGATTAGCGACAGGATTGCGTTGCTTAATTTTTTCAAAACTTACGTTTAGGACGCAGTAACAGTCAAGCCAAGTATCACTGGACCATCTTTAACTTTGCCTTTACAACAGCTATGGAATATTTTCAGCATCATGTGAATCACCTCATTATGTGCGTAACTAAATCATTAAAAAAACATACCTAGGTATTTGTGCATAATATTTGGCATTGCGCCTTATCACTGATTTTCTAATCTTATCGATGTCATTCAGAATTAGTACTTATCTGAGTTTAAAATTGTCCAGGGTTGGATTCCCCAGTTTGAGACTGCCAATCAGTCAAGTAGGAGGGAGCAGTGGGTGTTCTGTCAAAATTATATGCATTTACTTACTGATAATTCACTGACGTTGAGCAGAAGATATAGAATATGAATGAGTTTTAGCTACTTCTTCACTCGGAGAGCAAAAGCTAAAAAAAATCTACTTTCAAAATATGCGTTGAGAGTTTGCCCAAATTATAACTGTACACGTATATATATTTTTACTTCAAAATGCAATTTAATTCATTGAGTACATAATTTAAACATTTATTTTTCATTTCCTCTAAAAAAAGTTGTTGAAAGGGTCACTCTTTCCCGGCGTTTGGTGAGCCGCCTGTTGCCACATCTATAAAATAAGACAATATGTCAATCGTCAATCATATTAGAATTGCAAATACAAATCGAAATCACGAATTGACATTATCAACAAAGTCTCTAGAAACATCATATTTAATATGTGCAATAACTCACAGTACGACGGTGGCGGCTCGTCCTCATCATAAATAGGATTGTTCCGTTTAATATCATTTCCACCCAGCCATGATTCCCTGGAACAGGTAGGTTCTGGAATGGAATATATTCCCGGTGGAGTGGACGCTGTCCCTAAATATAGATCGTTGTTGTTTCGACTTCTGTCCGTTTGTATGTTTTGAATTGGGTCCACTTGTTGAGTTTGAGTATCTTCGTCAAAAGTAAATTGACTTGGTTGCCGAGTGCCGGTTCCACTTTCACGTGCTGGCATTGGATGAGGAAGTGGATTATCTCGTGCCTCTGGCTGGATCGACTGACTCCTCCGCAGTTGCCAGTTAATATCCAGATCCGTTTGCTGTGTAGCTGTTGTTGGTACAGTTCTAGTCGGGGTTGGGCTAATGACAATATCGGATGAAAATGCAGTCGCAGTCCCATACGGTGACATTGGTATCCCAACTGAATTCACTGTTAGTTTAGAGTTCATTTAAATATTTATCTAAAATTGTCTGCATTCGTTTATAATAAAATCTGGACTATTTTGAATGAAATATGCGATAGCAAAATTATGCGAGGGTCATTTATTTGTTACCATGTTCGCTGGCTGTACGGCGCTCCTTATGCTGTTTTCGCCGCCACTGTCGATATGTAATGATTACCACAACGCCCGAAATTGTAATCACTGGGACTACGATCATCATTATACTTTTTGGATCTCTGAATTTTAATAAAAAATATTACTTAGGAAATGGCTGGTATTGCATTCATGATATGATATGGCTGAAAATCAATACCAGCCGAGGTCACATGGGATTCTACCTTTATGCAAAAAATTACAAAAATTAATATACTAATAAAGGCAGGAGACCGCGAACGGACAGACAGACGGACAAACATTAGGAAATTATAACTACGCTAAAGCTCCGTAATAAACTTACTGATGTGAGTCATTTTATTACTTTGTTGAATTAGGGAAATGATTTTGAGTTTTGGTGAATTTCTAGGGAATGACTTGCCTTCGGTAAATATGAAACCAACAGGGTGGCCACATTTGAGATCCCTTACAATGACAAGTCTGTTATGCATTGAAGTCTTTACCAAAACTCTGACTGGGCCTCAACTAATGAAGGTAGCAGGTAGGCTTTGTTGCCCCAATCCGATCCCATGTTTAGATAGCTTATATCCAGAGAAACTAAAACGTTCTTGCCACAAATCTAGCCGCATTATTAATCAATGTTTATTTTCTGTTGTTTGTAATTTTGGCTCAGTTTGTCGGTCTTGTCATGTCGACGCAGGCTTAAACAAAATACAATACGTCATAAAGAATAGTATATGTCCGATAACAATTATTTATCCCACTCCACTTCCCTATATCCAAGCTGATTGTGAGTCGAGTATTTCACAAAATGCTTTGCGTCACACACAGCACTCACTACGTCTAACACCGCTCTAGCTAAGTAAGGGAGGTTAATTAACTTGTGGGTCAATGTGGCTGTATTATCATTGGATGAATAATCACGTCTGTGCTAATTATCCGTGGACGAATGAACGTTCCCGTGCGTTATCTTTGAGTCGTCGTAAGATCATACCTGTATATATTAAATTGCTAGCTAGTTAGGTAGATACTTTAGTTTAGCTTATGAATTAAGGTCCTTTTCTGGCTGGAATATTACTCACTTTTTATTGTAACTCGTATTATGTAACACGGTAACCCGTGAAATCAGAATGGAAAATTGGAAGTTATTCAGGTAATTTTGCAAATCATCAATTATTTAAAATACAAAATGTTAAAGGAATTATCATGTTTTATTGATTATGATTATGGCTGGTCCATTGATTCATTTCTCAAACAACGCTCCATTTTTAGAAACTCCGCATACTTGAGTCTGCAATTGTAGGAATGGTTACCTTGGCCGTCATTGTAACAAAGTCCCATGTCCGCCACCCTCTGGAACACTATGAAAAATTTAGGATTAGATTAGTTTTTTTTTTGCATTCAGACAAGTTGAATTTATTTATATTATTATTTGAATAAGTGTAGTTTCTTACCTCCATTTTGGTAGCACTTTCGTTCACACTCGTTCCTCAGCCATACAAGTCTGGAAACCTTTGTACGTTGTTGATCATGACCTGTGTAGTTATGCTGAGTGCATACGGGGTCATAGGGTTCGGCCTTACACTTGTGGTTGCATTTCCTTAATGTACCAAAACCAAAAACATCCAGAGTGAATCCCAAAAGGATTAAGGTGGCACATAAATAACCCGTCTTGGTAAACCAGGTCATCTTGGTGGTTGTTGAAAAAACTTCCGATTTCCAACAGCAGCAACAGAGTTCCAGGAACGAGCACGTTTTTCCAAATTCCAACTATTTCAGAATTAAGATTTTTTTTTAAAAAGTCATTAATGTTATTGAGGGAAAACTTTAAGGAAAAATGGCTGTCAACGTATTCACTTTATGATATGAATTTTTTATAGAGATGGGATATTGTAAAAGGATAACTTACTTGTCAATTCTTATTCCTTGTCGTGGCGAATACTGTATCAATACTGTCATCTACTTTTGCATTTTCCTTCTTATATTTGTTACTATCATCGTCGCTTATGAAATCACAAAATTCCTAAGCATGCCAAATTTCAATTGGATGACGTTCAGCAAGTGCATACGCACGAGACCGTAAAACTGATAAATCTGACGGTTGCGTTTATAAACTTACGACGAAGTCCAAGTTATTAAGTTTGATTTTTATTTTTGACTTTTACGCATCCTGATCCGGGTTTGCCATCCACGCAGGGCCGTGTTTGGAGAAAATCTTAATATTGTAGATAAATGGTAATATAAGAAAGGTGCCAGCTATATTTAGGAGTTGACTACAATTAAATGCCGGTCATATTATGCAGCTTTACGGTGCGGTTATTCAAGCGCATCCTCAATTTGTCTGAGTACGCAACAATCATGCACGTACACTTGCATCCTTTTATCCTGGCATCCGACAATCCTCGAATGACGTTCATTGCGTACGCACGAAAAGGGTAATTATACCACGGTGCTAAACTATTCTCGGGTTGCAAACATTTTAATTAAAGTCGTCGATTAGCACACTTTAAAATCTCATGCATAATAATATTATTGCATCCACGCCATCCCCCACAAAAAAAAATGGAAATTAAAATTATGCACCCGCGTAATTACTACTTGCTAAAAAAAACGAGTTTCCCGACATGAAGTGATAGTGCGAGGTGGGAATGGCCGATAATGCTGGGATTTGGATTATAGCCTAATCTAAATTAAGTAATTTAAGAATCCATATAGTCTAATCAAGGACCGCATGTGGTGCACCAAAAGGTCGCCGGCAAATGCTTCATGTAGCGATATCTACGTATTTTTATATCAGAATTCGATGTTGTCTAGATCCCGAAATGAACATGCATGCAAATTTATGCCAAAATTAATTATCAAATTTGCAAATATGAGCTGTCTTAACAATTTTCCTGATGCTACATATTTTTTAAACCGCGGAAACTTTCGGATTTGTGGACAAATCCGAAAAGCAAAATTAGTCTAGCACAATTGGTCATTAAAATTATTCATTATATAGATCCTGTAAGAAATTATGAACTTATGCACTATTATGGTTTTATGCAATCACTAATATACATCATTTACTATCCCCGGTTATGGCACATATGCACCATTATTTTTCCGCACAACTTACGAGGAGCACAATTTTATCAGCATTTTCCATCCAAACTCACAGTTCACGACAATCCAACTTGCACTGTCAAATACTGCTCAGGATTACACTAATTTGGCCAACTGGAATAGCAGCAGTCAACCAGATCATTATTTATTAAAGACGACAAACAATGGGGGGACTCGTTCGAATCATTTCTCTGGCTGTCATCCTCCTGATCGTGTGTTTGGGCATCGCCATGGGAGCTGAAAAGGTATTCCTTATATATGTAATAATGTTTTAAAAGCTGTGAGTGCTCCTATGACATTGTTGCTAATATTCCTATTCGTGTTTTAACCAGCCTGCAAAAAACAAGGACGAAGATAAGAAGGGAAAGGGCAGAGCCCCCTAGATAAGGAAGGTCCAGTCCATTACAGATGGGGAACGACAGCCTCGATAAGATGGAATATGACAACTAAAACAGACGAGAGGGACACATCTAGCATTAACATTTTAAACATTAAATCATTAGCAAAGCAGTCGTAGGTAGCAAAAATTTACTGTTTAAAATATATAGGTTTACCTTGAGAATAAAATAACATACGTAGGTAGTTTCGAATTCTGACTCAAGTCTGAGGCCACCACACCTGGGGTCAATGCGTAGTGCGTAGCAATTTATCCCAATCCATTCCAGCCTCCTTGTTAGTTCAACGTTAGAATAGGACATTCGTCATTTTTGACTTGGATATAATAAAGAGGATTGGCCCAGGGTCGTTTGGGGTTTTGATTTGCTGTTATTTCTTTCCAGCTCACTCATCATGATATCATCAAATCAAGTCAAAAGGTACCCAGGAATGGGTCTCCGATGTCAGGGTTATAAATTTTAACCCTGCCATTATAACTTAAAATTCTATAAATGATTATGCAAATGAAAGATACGCAAATCCAAGGGCGTCGAAACCGGGAGGAAGAGGGAAAAAATTCCCCCTTGAAAATCGAAAAATATACGATATTTGTATAAGTATACACATAAACCCTGAAATGGAAAATACTATCAAATTCCACCCCTCGATTGAGTTCCCCGCACGAAAAATTAGGTGCCGACGCGTCTGCGCACATCCAACTTTAGGAGATAATTGGTTTGCAACTTTCCCCTCCATCCATACCGACTATGATTCCCTTTCTTCAGTTACTCCAATAAAAGATCTATCGGCAGAAATGAACCAAGTTAGTTCACGCCACATTCCTTGGGGATTTCGAATGTATCACTCTCTGGGGACATTACAACCTACGTTTTGTTGATAAGAATATTTGGTCTGACAATCCTTGATAAATAGCTAGACGGACACAAATTTATTTTTATTAAAGTTGCAGGCTACGATTTTACACTTGATAAATATTCAGACAACGAAGTGACCACATTTGGGATCCCAAGTCCATTATACGAGTATATATACTCTCCAACATGTCTGTACCAAGAATGGCGGTGCGATAATAACGGCACAGGCCAGTTGCGCTAAGAAGAACTACAAACCGTCTTATAAAATCGATACTCACATGTACTTTCTCATTCGATATGAAATAATGAAAATTGAGTGTCACGCCGGATTTTTTGCAGATTGGGAGTCACTGGGATCCGATCAAACGTTCAGCATGCTAATATTAGAAAAGTGAAACTCATTTACGAATGTTATTCTTGTGAATTGATCAACATGGTGGGTTAATTATTTGATATTTGCATGAATTAGATCTTGAAATGCGAATGAATTGCAAGGATTTTTATATAATTCGGAAACAATTATGCGGAAGTAAAAGTTATTTCATGAAACATGAAATATTTTGAGACGATTGGTATTCATCAAATACGTAACTTTCTTTCTTTAGATGCGATGTAGTAATGAAATATTACATTTAAAATTAATTCCGAGATCACATTGTTTTATCGGTTATAAACTTTCCCGTATATAGATATATTCTTGCTGTTTGGTAAATACGTGTTCCTGATAATATTTTATTTCTATAATGCTCGGCAAAAATGTTTTCCTCGTGCCTCATGACTGCAAAAATTACATATGTCAACTTGTGTGCGCAGCTCGATCACACCGACATGCACAAATTGTTGTATCCAATACAATGCATATCGCACGAAAGAAAGCAGTGCAAGTGGACTGAAATATATTTTTGGCCCATTTTAAGTGATAATATTAGAGTAGAGTAGTAGAGTTAATTTATTCAGAGACAAGCGGCAATACAATATGAAATACAAAGATTGAAGGGCTCAACATCATCACTTTTCTATAAGGAAAAAATAATCTAGAAAATTTGTAGGATTAAATTAATAAATATGAAATATGTTTAGTAACGAAATGCGTTATTCATACATATCATTTTAATACTTTTCAGGTATGTCTTCATAAAGGGAAGATATAAAATATAGCAGTGAGTGCCTACATACCTAAATATCAATATATAAACACAGATATACGCCACATTGACATTGACACTTACATTGAAATTGATGGCCAGTGACCAGTAGTGTCTATTCTATTGCATATGTACAAAGGCATATGTTAAATCGATCAAAAAGCTCAGTATGTCAATCCCATTTCGCTATATGACTAGGTATGCAATCCTTTGTTTGATATTAAACCAAGCGCCGTATCCGTGAGTACTTCATGCAGCGTGTCATATGGAAGTTCCGTACCGGAACTAGATGATCCTATTACATAGCAGCACATATTATTGTATATTGTGCATAAACTTTTAAAAAAATAAATGCGCTGCGTATGCACTGGACGTTGTAGGTGTAAAAGTTGCGTGAGTCATCTTCTTCATTTCTAGCCCACGTATTTTAGCAAATACACATTGGCAACTCCTTGGGATAAATATCATTTGTCCTATTGAATTGGTTTAGAAAGGAAGTAAATATGTATAGCCAAGTACAGTACCATACAGTATTGAAGGAGCACAAAATTTAATTGACTTATAATATTAACCTTGGATTAACATTTGGTAGACATTTCCGGAAAAATTGCATTCTAGAGAGCTTTCGTATCTGACAGTGAACGCAGATTATATAGACAACAAAGGATTATAGCTAATTATTATTACATCATTGCCAGAGAGAAATAGTAATCTGCAATGTTACGCCGGCTGACTTCACGAGCTTCGGGGAATGCTGCACCAGTGGTGGAGTTGTCCAATTTGTCCCCAAACCCCATCTTCGTTATAACCAGGAGGAGGCAGAGAAGCCCTGATGTTGTTGTAGAGGAGGGTGAGGAGGAAGATGTTCCACAGCATCCAGTAGCTGCCAACAATCCAGGGGGTGTCCAGGGAGAACATCGCCTTTATCCCAGACCAGTGTATCTGCAGACCCATTTCGATATCATGTATTATTTGGGGATGAGTCCCATGAAGGGAGACGGGCAGTTGGGTCCCACCTGGCAAAAGGTTTGATTTAATTTATTTTAGTTAATATGTGGCAGATATCATTTACATTGGAATGTATTTAAAAGTTACAAAATCAGAGAAATATGACAACAAAAATGACGACTTTTTCATTTACATATATATCATGACTATGACGCCGAATGTTTCCAAATTCAAACTTAAACTTTAAGAAACTAATCAAAATGAAATAGTAACCAAAATAAATATAGATTCATTCAACAGCGTTTGCACTCATTCGCATAACATTCCATGGCATGAATGCATACGTCTCCAGGAGACTCTCCTGGCGACGTATGCATTCAGGTTAGTTAGCTATTAGCTCTCAAACCAAAGTTCCCTATAAGTCAAGATTGTTTATTTTTATGTTGAATATTACAATTAAATTACAGGTTGCTTTCACCATTGTTACGGGGCTTGCTATCCTTTATTCCCTGCTAAGAGTGAAGCAGTTTACAGTCGATCTGGTGGAGGAAGGAAACTTGCTTGATTACATTGAGGTGTGTAGTCTGGCAACAGTACCCCTTTACCTAATTTACTACCTGAAGCTGGTAACCTGGAACAACCAATCCGTCTCCAGAATACTTGACGAATCCACACGAATTCAACCCGGAATCCTTTACAAGTTTCCGACCCCAAAGGTCAGTTCAGTTCTGCTTTTCGTGCACGCTTTCGTTTCATACTTGAATATTAGGCTGGCAGGATGCAATCATTTTTGACGTCTCATTTTAAGTTTTTGCTATTACTCTCATTTTGAATAAGTAAAACAAACTACCTTTTGATATCTTGCATCTGCTAACTATCCAATGTTGCCATGTTTAAGTTTCTGTGAAAAATCCTCTCCCGTCTCGTATGTTTTATTGCCAGCGGGGCTTAGAACAACGTAAGGTTCATGGTTGAAATTTGTGGTATAGAAAATATAGAACAGGTTGCTGCAGAATTACAGTTTATTGGATATGATTTTCAATAGCTCCTTTATGAGGAGTCCAGTGCAGATCTGTACACTTATCAACATGTTCTATCTATTAGTCTGCATGACCCGAAAGTTGAATTTTAATAACAATTAACTAATTGGCACGCACTCTCTATTTACCGTTAAAAGTCAGTCAAGCTTCCAGATAGCAGTGCTGCTTTTTTTCAACGTTGGTATGGTCACACACAAGTATGAGCGTGCAAACTTAGGAGTAAAAAATGCTTTCGTTTAAAAATAGAGATATTCCGTCTTAGCTATCCAACTTGCATCTTTCGCAACTACATATGCGATATCATTGGAATGATTAAATCTGTAAATATAGTTAATCTTCAATCATCAAATTCTACCTTCGGCGACAATGATACAGAAAAAGTTTTTTTTATTTTTATATTTTAAAATGAATAAATACACATTTCAGGTATCTAAGTTTGCGGTGATGCTTGCGTTCTTCCGAATCCTTACGGCAATTGCTTATTCAATTCGACTTGACTGGTGGATCGATGAGTCAACTATGGAAGACATTGTCTTAATTCGATCCCTTCGACTCAGCAAGTTCATATATGTTTGGACAAAGAGCAATTCAACGGATTTTCAAGACGAGCTGTATCAAAAATTTGGGGACGCATTGTCGGGGACCACAGTGCTGATGGGAGTATTTGGACTTGTCTTGCAGTTTTTGCTAAGCATGTACGTGAACCTCTTGCCAGATATTCTTCTAATGACGGCTTTGCAGACCCATAGGCTGAGCCAAATTTTTCAGTCCAATATCTACGATACCCTGGGCAATCGGCGACCTGATGCAGGATCTTTACCGGCCTTGCGTGACAAGCATATCCTATTCTACGGCATGGTGAAAGGAATAGACGACCGCCTTGGCAAATTCTTCATATTACTGCATATCTCAAATTACATCTACAGCGCCTATTCTCTACTTTATGTTTTGCAAGGGACAACAAGAACCGTATTTCTACCTGCTACCATGTTAACCCTCGCAATGATTGGGTGCACCTACGCATTTGCTGCGAAAGCGGTTGCAACGGTATGCCGTGCAAAATTGAAAAGCAAATATGGTTGGTAATTTCCAAAAGGAAGGTATTTATGTTTCTTTATTACTTCATTTAGACGCAAGCAGTCCACGATTTCATTAGGGATAAAGATTACGCAAGTAATGAAAATGATGACGCAGAATCTAATAATATTTCCAAGTTTCTCATGATGTTGAAAAGTTGTCCAATTGGCATCGGTAGTGACAACTTTTTACTTGACACAACGTTCATGCAAAGAGTAAGTAGTTCAGCAAACGCACATACATTATTTTTATTGTTGTGCTTAGTTAATTATTTTCGCGTTCCTGTTATAATCACTTATTTCAGTTTGTCGGCCTTGTCATCTCGACGTTCCTCCTCTTTGTGGAGAAATCTGAAATGCAAAGATAATCCAATACAATTGCCCATAAAAATTCTTCATTATATTGATCCTGTAAAAAAAAGTATGAAATAATGCGCTGTTCTATTTTCAAGCCCAGTTAATTATCATAAGCCTATTTATCTAAACAACAACAAAAATTACACTATATCAGCCTTTGCCATTTACCATCTCAATCCCACCCCCAGCGCACATTAGCCAACTTGCATTACCAAATATTACTACTTACTTAGCCAACTGGAATAGCAACAGTCCAGTAGATAATTATTTTTAATAACAAAAACAATGGGGGGAATCGTTCAATTCGTGTCTCTGGCAGCCATCATCCTGATCGTGTGTTTGGGTATCGCCATGGGCGGTCAGAAGGTATTTCCCCTTTGTTTTGCATTAACTTCTTTTTTTAAATGCGAGTGTGTCTGTGACTTCATAACTTATATTTGAAACGCTTTGCAGCCTGCAAAAAACAAGGAGGCGGACAGGCAGAAGAAGACGGGTCCGGAGCCCCATAGATAAAGAAGACCCATTCCACTATAGGGGGAACAGCAGCCTAGATAAAATGGAATATCGTCACTGAGACAGGCGAGAGGAGCATATTTAATATTAACACTTTAAACATTGTTGTTAATATATATTTGCTGTTTAAAATAGGTTACCACTTAAAAATAATATATAAACCAATTAAAATATATAAACCATTAGATTAGATATGCAATTATATATTAAATATAGCGAGAGAATAAGTTGTCAAAACTTTAAATGAATCCAGCAATTGA
This sequence comes from Pseudosinella alba, assembly GCA_034700485.1. Lineage (NCBI taxonomy): Eukaryota > Metazoa > Arthropoda > Collembola > Entomobryomorpha > Entomobryidae > Pseudosinella > Pseudosinella alba. The sequence continues at coordinate 1,814 of JAQIXQ010001764.1, read as the reverse complement.
TAAATTAATGGAGGATAACCTTTCTAACATTTCCAATTTTACCGTTAATACAGTACATATTATTATACATATTTCTAGTAGATTAGTTGGTTACTGATATTTATAATGTATTAATGCTAACAATATTGCAAATACAAAATACTAATAATTTGATGAACATGAACGTACAGGCGAAATGAAGTAATAAATATGAACATACATATGGTAATATAAAAAAAAATAACTCACGATATCAGTCGGCGGGGGTTAAGCTATATAAATGCCAATGAGACTCTTCATTGCATACTACTTCCGGCTCTCCAAAATAACTCTGCTCAAAAAAATAAATCCGACAGGCAAAAGTATTTCATGTCGGGTATCATATGCCAAAGCCACTATGACTCTATTACAACAAGCAAACCTAGCATTCAATAGTTGTGATAGTGTAAGCCATGCATATGCATGCGACATGCAACAATTTCGGAAATAAGTTTGCGCCGATATATGACTCTTCAAGGGTTTCAATAATATGAAAATTCGGTGCAAAAGCCAAATCTTTGTCACCTCCCCAGACGTGCCGTTTATTAGAATCTTTCACTCTTCAGACCTTTTACATAATATAACTATTTTATTAATCTCATAATTCAACAAGCTTCTCACTCTCCTCCCACAAGCAATGCGCATCTTCATCCATGAGAGGAAGCCAATCGTTGGGATCCCAATATCCGCTGTTTCGGTAAACTTGTCCGCTCGCTTCTGTCAAATCTTTACTATGGGAACAGTACATTGTTATGTGCAATAATTTTTTCCAGCTCCATATTAATAGCTATTCATTTACTTACTAGGTGAAAATTTCTCCACTTCCTCAATAGTGTGAATCCAACCAATTAGGACGAATAATTTTCGCCATGAACTAAATTAAATTGGTCTAACCTCTTCCGGTGTTTTCGAAAGATATCGGAATATTGGCTTAATGACTGATAAAGCCCCATATTTCCACAAGGCGTAGGTGTTGACCAGTCCCAGTGAGCCTTTTGGCAAGCTCTTTGTTGAATAACATGATTGCCAGTTGTGATCTCGCGTTCACGATATCTATGTCACGGATGTTGTCCAGTTTGAGTTGGTCTTTATCACTCATGATGTCATCCAGGTGCAAAGGATGAAAGCAGTGGGAGCTAACGTTCACAATCCTTCCATGGGGAATCATTACAAAATAAATTGCATATAATAATGTAAGACACAACTACTCGCACACACATTAATGATTGAGTTGGCATGTCAGGTTACAGTAACCTGGTTACTTACCGATTGGGTGCCGACTTTTTCATCGTGGCCAGCAACAAATTCGTTAATAGAAAGGGACCAAGATGATTCACTCCCATATGGATTTCAAACCCATCCGTTCTTTTCTTCCCCTTTGGGGTATTGACCACCCCCGCATTGTTGACGAGAATATCTAGTCGATCAAACTTTGCTTGGATTTTTTTTGCAAAATTCACGAATGGATTGCAAGGAGCCAAGGTCTAATTTCATGCAAGTCTGAAAAGAACAAAATAAATATTTGCAAATATTAAATGGATATCAAGTGTAAGACAAAACAGACAATAAACTTACAAGGTGACCCAAAGAAGTCTTGGACCGAATCCAATTCACTGCGGCTTCCGCCTTCTTCAAATATCTACAAGCCAGGATCACAGTAGCATCACGACATGCAAACTCCTGTAGCTCTTCCAATCCCTGCATTCGCCCTAGTAATCAGGACGACCTTTCCCTGAACATTAATCTCATTTGAAATGTCGACGGATGACGGATCCATATATTTCCCGGAGATAACA
>JAQIXQ010001763.1:0-12970 GCA_034700485.1 Pseudosinella alba | reverse complement strand
TCGTGCGGACACACGCACACACAGAAGTACTCAACATTATCAATACTTTGCTTCGACTTCGTCGCAAAGTAATAAGTAGATAAGCTTAGAAATCATTTTTTTAAATTGACATAACATAAAGACTTTTTCAAAGCAGTCTTCAATGCCCATGTAAATTATATGGCAAACCTGAAGCTGATATAAAATGTTAGGTTGTGTTTGCCTGAAGTGCAAGTGTCAAATGAAAGCTAATTTTATTTGCATTAAAAATTACGCCAACTATTCTGGGAGTTAATTATGCAAAAATTTCATAAAGCAAACATTTCGTATCTAAATATGAGACTAATTGTAACCTCAACTCGATACAATATGTATTGAAATCTACTGTAGCATGCATTCCGAGTTAATATCATCACCACTGATGTAAAGTAGCTCCTACAAAGATCCAAAATCCCTCAGACCCAAATATATGTATTCTATTATTGTTCATTTTTTCCATTCTTCTTCCAACAAGAAACATGCATAACCAATTGACATTGTTCTGGATATATATTTATCTTTGTATCTCGCTTCCAACAATGGAGAAAAGATACAAAAAGTAAATGGAGCATGGAGCATCACATTACATCGCGAGCAAAAAGAATAAAGGAAGAAGGGAGAAAGAATGGAAGAAAAGCCATTATGATTTTGATCACCGATGATCACCATCTCCACAGAGAGGACCAAAAATGATTAAGGGATCTTCCGTCCTCCATTGCAAGAAAGAGTATAAAGACATCATCATCATCATCGCCTTGCTTAAAAGTTACACCAATGACGGTGATGATGACGGTAATAGGCACTGATGAGAAAAATGGGGGACCCTTTGTACCCAGCAGATTTCATTCTTGTGTGTGTGCCACACGGTCTCAAGTCAATTGGTTCCGCTCTGGTAGGTCAGCATTGTATGCTATTGTTATTGTGATTACAAATTACCTACAAATATATAGGCTAACAGTTTGTATGTATATCATTCATGGACTATGTAATACAAAGTTACCTACACCCAGGTTGATGGCTACGTTGATGAGAAATGAACAGAACTGAACTGAACCGAACAGAGTAAAAAGGAAATTAGAAGTGAACGGGAAGGAGGAGATGAGCATATTTTACTTGTATCATTGTGTCGGGTGGAGGGACCACCTTTGATTTTGACATCATCATTATAATTTTTCATTATATTTCATGGGCTTCTTGGGGATGGGTCCCGATATCTCATTTCCATCACCTTCACTTTTCATTAGAATTGGAGTTACATGATAATGCTAAAAGGGAGGAGGGAGGGATGGAGGGAATGCGTATCCTGTCCGAGGCATGGGTCCTTTTCATATTTTAAAAATAACCAAGCAAGTTTTAAGTTTAGTTAGGAATCAGAAATTGAAATTGGAGAGGAGATTTGGAATTTGAAATACACAATACACAATCATAAGCATAATGCTACTAAATTCAATTTTAAAATTCGGGGAAATAATTGTTTTTGGCAATTTTATAAATATTTCAAATAAAAGTCCAAACGACAAGCTCAAAAAAATCCAGTGGAGCTACAAATACCTTTAAGTATCTTCATTGCTCCAAACGCCCCAAAATTAACGAAACGGAATCGACATCGACATCATTTATCTACTAAAATACAATTGTGCTTGCACAACGATAGCGATAAGGAAACCTCTATAAAAAGCCATAGCTAATTCCGCCCGTTTCAGGGATGAAAGGGTGCTCATCAAAGCGTACCAAGATCAAAGGAGTTTGACTCATTTGGACTTTTTGATGTGTAATCCTCCGTGTGATTAGCAATATTTTTTATATTCGTTCCGGTTTTTACCTATATGCATTTATCATTGAATGAAATGTTTTTCATTCATTACCAAGCACTACCACGACTGGGACTACACAGTGCACTTGTTAATCCACGTACGCCTCCCTATTCATATACCTATTTATATTTAATAGAAAGAGAAGAAGAATGTACAAAGAGCCGAAACTTTCATTCATTTATCGTTACTGGTGAATGACCATTGTAAATATGTTTCAGAGTGTGTTCACGAAAACATACAGTTTTATATGTAACTCGTTCGATGTTTCCCATCTACCTTATGACAAGACAAATAAAATAAATATAAAGTTTCATCTGCTTTTGTTTCATCTTCATCTGGGAAATGCTGAATGGTTCAAATGTCCCGAGGGGAACGCAATCAACGATGCTAAATTCACTACAATTGCAAACGGAGAATAAAAGATCAAACAAAATATTTCATCATAAACACTTTGTCAAGGATTGATGCAAACGCAGGCTTTCCTGCTAATTTTATGGTTATATGCGGAAGATCAACACAAATCCCACCAGAAATCCTTAATTTTCAAACATGATTTTTTTTCTAGAGATTTTGCAGCACGTGTACGGTTAAGATACGGTTATTTTGAGACAGGCTAATATGAACATAAATGCTTATCTGTTTATTATTTTACATACATTCTCAGCAAACTGTGACTTTTCCTTTCTCTCGTCATTTTTATTGATTAAGCCATGTCACATTTATGTGAAAACTTGAGCATTCATTCATTCATACGCGCACTTACCTTTCTGAAACAACTGCGTTCCATGAGGATTCACCGTTCCCTGGAGTGACGAGCAGTTCCACCGATGCTTGGTCATTTGGAACGCACACTCATCCGTGGCCATTTTAATCCCTTGCAGAGCCACTTTTGTAGTTTCCGGTGCTCGAATGCACAACTCCATTTGCTCCCTCGTGAGCCCAGGGATCGTATGGCAAATGGAATTCGAGTCATCCCAAACGGACAACGCGGAATCTAAACTTAGGATACTGTTCACACTCGCCGGTCTCGGCGGATAGGATTTCTTTTTGGAACTTCTCCTTCCACTACCCCTTCTAATCCCATTGTTATTGTCATTATTATTAAGATTATGATTACTATTACGATTGTTGTTGGAGGAGAGAACATGACGCTCATCCGGGGAGATCAGTGTTGTCACCCTATTGTTTTGGAGTTGCTGCTGCTGATGATACAGTCGCCGGGTCAGTAGTGTGTTATCCAAAAGTGCGGAGGTTGATGAGCGCAGCAGGTTCTTGGCATATTGATTATTTATGCCACTCAACCCGGAGGCCCCGCCACTGACACCACCACCACTACCACCACCGTTCCCATTCCTGTTGCTGTCATCATTATACAACAATCTCCCTTTGTTGTACATGGCTGAGGATGATGACCAGAAGGAGCGACGATTCTCCAGGAATGGATTCCTACTGCTGATTCCCCCACCAGTGAACCCCTCACTAGAAATATAAAAGGAAACAAAAACCAATAAGCTCATTGATGACAAGTGATATTATTTATTATAGTAATGGTGAAGACATCGTCATTGTCATTTTGTCATCAGGATCATGTTTGTTGGAATGACATCATTTTACAACTTCCATTGTGTCAAGGTTTACTTTACATTTACATGAAGTAATATATTAATTGTTCATTGGGAACGGGCAGAGAGGTGAGAACAAGGTAATGAGCATTGTTCCTTTGCCACCCTCATCGTATTTTGTATTATGTGCATACTTCCTCCTTTTCTTCACATAAAATATGCTCTTCCCACAATTCATTTGTGAGGATGATGGAGAACTATTAGCGTACATTTTACATTTTAACTACAATACAAAATCCTTTTCAAACTATTTTTCTTTTAAAACTTCATTCCATATATTATGCATTCTTGCATAGAATTTAGAGCTCTTCCCACAACCATCATCCTCCTTCCCTCCCGAGAAGATCCTCAGCCCTCATCAGAAAGTAAAGCAAGGGAAGTGAGGAAAAGGCAATAAATATCCCAGAGTAAAAGTGAAGGCATATGGTTCTGGTCCGTTGTCATCATCGTCATCATGACCATTTCCTTTCATCTTGTACTCTTTTCTCCCTGGCATACCTGGGCAAACCTCACCCAGGTATACCTCCTCCAGATTCTCTGGTCCCCTGAAGTATTCAACTAACAGACTCCCTGTCGCTTGTCACTTTTTTTCTCTACTGTTGTGTTATTTATGTAGGTATTTGTTCCTTTTCTTCTTAATGTGAATCTTTTTATGCACTTCTTTATGCATGCATATCTCTAGAATTCTAGATACATAATATTAATGAAGATGTTGGTAATGACAAAATACTTATTTGCCTTTGCATTGTGTGCAGTCGTTTCTATCCAGGTATGAATGCATGGAAGCCCTATGAAAGCTTCGTGGTAGGGTGCTCTCCGTGAATAATGAGAATTTTACCATTAAAATTACATAAATTATTTGAGCTTTTCCCCAGTTTCTTTATGAGCTGGGGTAAAGATTTTATGGTTCCTGGAACGTGTGTGCGTCTTTCAGTCTGGGAAGAAAGGAATGGAATGGAAGGAACCGCCTCCTAAAATGTCAGGGGATGATTTTAGTGCAATTGGTGCACCCAAATGTTTCTCCATGTCTGTTCTGGTTTGTTGGAATTTTTTTAATAGTTGAATTCGTGAATTTTGGACTAATTTGGCTAGTGGAAATGAGCAGCTAGCCCGGGATAAAATATGTCGTAATTTAAAAAATTAAAGCATTAAAGAAACAAGTTACTAGCACTCGGTTATTGATGATGGAATGATCAAACCAGTTCAATATACGCTACTTGAACTAAAGTATCCCCTTGAGCAAAAACGTGGCTTGGTTTGGTTCTGGTTCTGGTCTGGTTCTACTCTGTCTGTCCAGAACAGATTCAGAACCAGAAACAATGCAATGTCAATTGAACCTTCATCGGTAGAAGGAAAACAATGTGCATATTCCTATTCCCTTTGATCTAACCTGAAAGAATATTTAAGCAAGTGTTTGGAAATTATGTTGAACCGACGACATTATTTGCTCCGTGCAATGAAAATGTTTTTTATGAAACAAAATTGCTTGCAGGAACATCCAACATGATTTCAAACTTTTGAATTAAAGTCTGCCTGGGAGTTGAGGAGACTTATTTTTTTTTAGCAAGTACTTGACTGAAAGACAATGAGACAACTTATCCCACACATGCTTGTTTCCCTCCACAAGAAAATCATTTCCTTCTACAAATAATGATTTGACAATTTACAAAAGACTTAAACAAATGGCTTTCCATACGTGATGACAAGTCGACCGTTAGAGAAAAGACTGTTGGTTCACCATCACCACCATCATATTTACAATCGCCAATCGCCATTATCTAACAGAACTAAAACGCAACTTTACTAGTGGAATATAAGATTGTTTCCTTTCGAATCTATCATTTTTTGCTCGTTTCAAACTACAAACATGACGAAAATGTTCATTACATTCAAATAAAAGTTCAGGGAAAAGGTGATCGTGCAGGAGAGAAAAAAACCTCGCATTTTCGATACTTTTTGTTGCATGATCCTTTAATCCACAATCCACGAAATGAAAAATGTGCATTTTACAATATTCAAACGAATGATGTTCTTTTAAGCTTTGGCAACTTTTCCTCCTTTCTATTCTCTTCTCTCCGGTAAGAATCTCATCTTCATCTCATCTTTGGTATTATCAGGGAATAAGATCTTAAGCAGTTTATGTGTACACAATTCTGCTCACAACTTGGGGATTAGAATGAGTTTTGTTTTAAGTAAATATTATGAAAAGACTTGAAGCTCACATCTTGCTCATATGATCATCGACGTTTGTACTTATGTGTGCCCAGACTCAAGTCGTCTTTTATTTACAACCGTCGTCGGTAATAATGCTAATGATAATATGCTCGCTCATCTTTATGATATGAGATGGAAGCTGTTTTTTGAACCCTTCGTTTTTTCTTCTTTACTTAATGCCCCATCTCATCTCTGTTTTGTTCTCACTGAGGTACAATATTCATTGCTGAAATGAAAACGAGCCAAGCCAAGAGGATTAAACAACTCAAAGAAGAACAGCTCAAGTGGTACAATATTCATTGAGGATCATCTCATCATTGTTTTCCTTCCTATAAAATTGATGCCATGTCAAGGAATAAGCATGGATCATGAGGATGATTTTCAAGTTCATCGTCATCATCTTGGCAAAAGTACTCGTTTAACGCTTTTAAAGAGCTGTTTACCCAGTGAAATGCAAACAGTTTGAGAGACTGCAAAAGGCAAATACAACAAATAATTTTTGTGAATGAATACGTTCTGAAAGTTATGATATGACAAGGGAGTCTTAGGACGTTGTTCCTTCTGAGGAATTATGGCGGAAGTGATATGATATGCAATATTGTCTCGGCATTGTCTCGACCAACCAACTCAAGACAGACAGGAAGTTGAAGTCGAAAATGCTTAAAACTTAGGATTTTATGATTAATTTTACAAATAAATAGAAATGTCAAAATATTTTTCCCAATAAGATCAATCTGAAAATACTCACTTTTTTCTCACTGCTCCCATCTCTACACAGGGGAAAGTAGATAATAACAATAAAAACAATACAAATTGTAGCACCGGATAATTACACGTAAAATAAGATGTTCGTCTAGTTTTCCTCCCCATTCCACAAGGAGTGATGAGGACGTAGCTGCTACTGTCGATGACTTCCATCATCACACAACTGAACAACAATCACGATGAAACAATTCACCTTCCTTCCTGATGTGGCGTAGGTGGTAGATAAAGATCATGCACTGATTATGAACTACCGTTTCATAATTTATTCGCGAGAATTTATTCAAAGGGTTCATTTTTATCTTGAGGATTCCTTCCCTATTTTGCAGTTAACTTTGTAATTATTCGTTAATAATTTCCCATTTTAAGTTTCCCAAATAATGCACATTTCAATCCATCCAGTGAAAGTATCCATCTTTGCATAAAAATATAAAAATGACACTCACTTAACCATTTAACACTTATTGCAAATCACTTTAAAAGTACCTTCATGGGGCAACTTGACACACTCTCCAAATTAGCTAGATCTCTCCACTTTGCAGTTTTCTCCACTGAAATAAAACTTGACATCGGCAGATTTCTCAAAGTCAGGCCAGCAACAGCTATTTCATATATTTAGGAACAAGAATTCCTTCCCCCTTTTTCACTTTAATCAAATGACGAATGAATGAATGAGCGAATCCTTATGATTACCCTCAGAGGATCAAAAGCGTTTTGTTATACTGGATAAAAATCCGTGATGGGGCTGATATGATGATGAGAATAAAATTCCTGTTTTTCTCCTCCATATATTCCTGCTCCTGCCGTTCACTCCCTGAATGATATGATGATGTTGTGGAGAAGAAAGCCGGTTATCATCAAGAGAAAAAGATGTTCCTTCTTATTTCCCTTTGTGTCCAAGAACTTTTTTTGTTCCTGTCTACCTCTCACAGGGAGCAAGTGTGGCGGTGAACAATATGTGACAATACTCGAAAAGAAAATGAAGATGATATGATGATGATGCTGATGAGATGATAGAGGAATGGAATGAGATGGAATGGGGAAAATATGTCGAGTCGAGTGGAGTGTGTGATTGAAATTTTTTTTTGTGTAAAAAAGTATTTACCTATTCATATAAGGATTCACTCTGGTTAATTCTCAAATGTAATATGGGATGCGATATATTTTTCTCCCTCCCTTGAGCTTAGGAAGCACGCATATGAAAAATATTATCATCATCAGCTTTATGAATTCATGATGATGTTGATCATGTAGATCATGATGAGGATGAGATGATGAGGATGATGATCAAAGGAATATGTCTATACTTATACTTAATATTAGAAATGGAAAAAAATCTCATATTATATGATGCGATATGAAATATGAGAGTGTGACTCTAACTCTGGTTGTTTCCCTCTATTATATTATAGAGATTTAGATTTCTCGTGTCCTTTTCTTTCCCTTCAGTATGGCAATGGCAATAGCGTTAAAGCTGAGATTATACTTATGATGATCTCATCTCATCTCCCGATGTAAATAATAATATCTGCGTATTATATAGTAACGAAAAGGCCCGTGTTCGTATCTGTATTCATATTACAATGATGATGATGGGTTAAGCAACAGTAACCAACTTAAATAAGCACAGAGGAAGCCGCGGGTCGGCTCGGCTCTCTGTAAAGTAAAAGTATTAAGTGAAGTAAGTACGTACTTCACTCACCATTCATATGACTTTTACTTGGTGAGGGTGAGATTGGCACAACGGCAGGGAACGGATGTATTACGTTACTTACGTTTTACGTATTGGTATTTTGATATTAATATTACAAATACGGATACAGATACAGCCAGAACATAAAACTCAGGATCGTTTCGTTGGTTTGCTCGGCGAGAGTCAACAAAGTGGTGAGATAGGCCAGAGGAGCTGAGCAAACTGTATACCGATAAAGGGAGGGAGGCAACTAGTTCTCGAGGGAGGTGGAGTTTCCCCTACATAGCTACAGCTTGAAAGGAAGGTGATGTGATAAAGATGATGATCGTGATGATCATGGGAAGTTATCTGAGCTGAGGTACGTGGCTGAGCTTGGGCAAAGCAGTTCACTTCGCGGTCACCCTTGGTAAAGCAAAGACTGCGTGTCTTGGATTGTTGCATTTGCATGAAGAGGGTTTGCAAAAGATGGGAAGTGGAATGCTAATACGAGAAAATCAAGAAGGGGTAAATAAATATGAAGAGGATGTTGTTGCGGATTGCATGTAGGAATATTATTTATGCTGAATTATTCAATATTTGATTTGATGATGAGTTTGATGTCTGATCATTTACAAGCACCTCTTGTGATAATGATAAGATAACTATTTCTGCACACTATGCATTGTAATATTTTGCTAGATGTTTGGGGTCTAGGAATAATGATATGATTTATGCAACATTCAACATTGTGAATTATCTTAATAATACATTGTATGCTAACAAGTCTCTGGGAACTTCCCTTGTAAGTAGTAACATTAGATGTTTTATTGAACTTTTACTAATTGTATGTATTGTACTTTGTATGTGTATGCTTTTGGATTCAACTGAAATCGGCATTGATTGTGAGTTCTCTATTTACAATATTTTATTATTAGAGCAAACACCGGCACACTACAAACAAACTTAAATAGCTGTATACATAGACACATCATAACAAAGGAATTCTGTTTGGGTGCCTCATATCAATGCTCAATGTTTACTGAGTAAATATTGAACGTGTTTAATGTAAAAGATACCACTTACTTGAATGAATAAAGGTGAGCTTTTCATTCAGTGGATGTACTTAATAATGTCACGTTCAATGAGATTCCGCTCGATTTCATCTGCTTATCTTGCTAAGATCTTCAATATTATGTCAACTCAAGATCCTGTCAACTTCAATATTATTTGCTTACCTATTCCAAAGGGCTCTCGGACCAGCAGCACCTTTCTGCCATCTCCCTTACCTTGTCCTATCAATCATTGATCAATTTTAGGTTTATGTTTCAAAGGTGAAATGCCGAAATTGGTGGAAATAGGAGCATATCTATTATATTCAATGCTTAAAATGCCAACTTTAGATCATAGCCATTGATATTGATGCACCAATTGATTCACATCTTATCATTTTCATAACAGACAGACAAGTTTCGTATGAATTCGAAGATTTGCTCTATGATAACCTTAATTCTTCTGCACACCCATGATAGATATTTAAAAACAGATTTGTTGACATTAGACGAAACTTCATAGTCTAATCTTTTAATATATATCATACTTTTATAATTATGAATGGTATCCGTTTTCCAAAGACTGTCTAATTGTAAGTAGTTTATTGTACTCCGTACTGTTTTAAACAACCACAAGGATTTTATGTTTTTGGAAGATGCGAAGATAATTAATTCGTAATCATAATTCTAATTGACCGTAGAATATTTTTTGTATATTTGCAAGGGAATTTGAATATGAGGAACTACACTAGTGATAACAAAATAATACTGATATGGACAGTAATATTATTAAATAGATATTTACATGCCATTCATCGATTTTCGAGGCCGTTATTCTCATAGAGGTACTAACTATATATATAACGTATTTAAATATCTTTGGTTATTCTCTGCCCTCGACCATACGATGATACGTACAATACGATAAGTACGTAAACTTTTTAATCATCTATTCTATTTTAACAAGTCCCAAAATATTGCCTACCAGAATATTCCAACGAAAAGGCGAAAAAACGACGATTATCTATTTCCCTTGTTTCTTGAAAGCATTTTTCGGTATATCCCCCATTATTCCCCCGTCGCATCATCAACATTATTGTTCATTTTTGAAAATGTTACAGTTTCCATTCCAAAAGATACTCATCCCATCATCGTCAGTGAGGTCTTTTCAAACTTGATTACACCTTTTCATCTAGATTGAATACTGTGTGTCCATATATTATTATTCATTACGTATCTTCCATTTCATTCAAGAAGGAACTCTTTGACCGATCCGATAATATAGATCCCATTCCTTCCAAGTTTGAACTTTACCTTTCATTAACAATTCTCAAAACGGCCCCCAAAGAAAAATCTCCACATTCAGTCTCAGTTGATCTGGAAAATTATGATTAAAGTCTTTGAAAGAAAGGGAAAATATGTGAAATCTCAACTTTGTTATTTGTTTCCTTATTCCGCTTCATTTAAGTACATTTAAGTATATAGACACAAACTTACATTTGATGAAAGAGTGAAATCCAAAATACAATACTTACCTACTTACCACCTACTTTCAAATAATGGTAAAGAACCGTCATCATGTCAGTCATTGAATGAAAAATTTATAGGAAAACATCACATTTTTATTGTTGCATCTTTCATCACTTTCTAGATTGTTCAAGAGGTCGAGTCGAGACAGCTAAAAGATCCGTCGACAATTACAATAATTTAGCAGCTGCATGTTAACAATTACTTATGAACAGGAAAACTGCACGTTTACCTCTTATAATGAACCATCTATAGAAAAGGATTTTTCTTCTGTGGACAGATACAATGAAATAAAATCGATGATTTCTTTGCATAGCTATGGTACAAGCAAACAAGTCGGGCTAAAGTATCGGTTCCGATTTATAAAAAAGTACACATTTCTTTTAAATACGTAAAACAAACTTGTCGTTAGTTTGATATGGTCAAATACATACAGATAGTAACTGCTCTACTGAACCGAAACGGATTGAAACCCTTCTATTTGGAAAGTAAACTACTTACTTACCTCCACAGAAGAACTTTCTTTCCGTGACGTGACGCTCGTTATTATAATCCTTTTATGAAGCGTCATAAGTCCGGCTGCAAACACAATTAAAATGAATGACTTGACAAGAATCAATATTTAGAAATTCCATTTCCCGGTATCCCAACCTTAATGTAGACTGTAGACAATTCCTATGAATTAACATTCCAGTTTTGATTTCGATTTTTTTTCCAAAAGAAACTTTAATCTTTATTTCATGTACATACATAAAAGCCCGCACCATATCAATTAGTAATTTTTTATAATAAAAAATCAGATATCACTTTAAAATGTTTACTGGATCATTTTAACAAGCAAGGAAGTACTTAAGTACTTAAGCAAACAGTATCATTTCCCCTCACATTGTTTCAAATGAATTGTCTCTCCGGATCATTATGAATCATGGATAGTGTGGAATAACTGACGAATGATGATTTTAAAAATTCTTAAATGTCTGTCTATCAGTCTGCCTACTTTACAAATATTTCTTGTGTGCACTCAACAAATATTCTGATGCAGATTCATGGAATTTATGCATCATATCATACCACATCATCACTGACATCGCATTTTAAAGAAAGAAACGTCATCATATCATCATCTCCGTTTCCTTCCAAATTCATTTACCACTACCGCCGATGACACAACGGGTTGACCCCTTTTATCTTGTTAGTAATTCCACAAAAAAATCAGCATCCAGCATTTTTCCATCGTGAGCATTTATCTCTTTATTTGAGTGGACAACTGGAATAAGTATACTTATTATAAACATTTTGTACGCCTACCCCTTCTTCTACTTTAATACATATTAAAAAATACCTCTGAACTGATCCTGAAGGGTTAAGTTAACAGCTTTATCAGATAGACTCATCATGATCAGACACAGATGAAAGATATTCAATAATCATAAGTTACAAAAGTAAAGCCAAAGTGTGGTGAAAAGGTTTGAGCATAACAACTTAATACACTTGGCTTGGACTTAATCGTGGGAAAATTCCGAAAATAAGTGCACATGAATTTTTGGATCTCAGAGAAAAATATATTTATGACTCATGAATTATTCCTGAGGAATATCAATTTATTTATCCTTCTGAATTGTATTGGAATGAAGTATACATATGCCTATGCTACTTTATTGTCTTGTCATCTTTTACAAAAAAAAAAGAAGACAAGTAAGTGGATCGTGTTTGAAACTAATGTTCACATGATCATCATCAGTTAGTGACCATGATTAAAAAAGTCAATCTCAGTCATACCTTATTTCTTGTACCTTGTAGGATATGTACCCTTGATGGGTTCATGATATGATGATGTGATATGAAATGATACCAAAAAAGGTTCATAATGCACAGATCGAGAAAGAAGATGAATCCTTTTTGATCTATCGGATGCTTCTGGACTTTAGGCAAGTGTCATATCTAGATGTATGGGATGTTTTACATCTTTCCAACTAGTCGTGAGCTATGTTATGTAATCAATGACAGTTGAGGTAAAAAGTAGATGCATCATGTGCCGTCGTCTTGGTCGTCGTCAGGTAGAAGAAGAACCGCAGTAACCACATCACCATCCATCAAACTCACTTAAGTTAAGATGTAAAGTTGAGAGAGCTGTCAACAAGGAATTCATCTAATAAAAGTAGTTGTTTATTTCAAATAAGCATATTATATTTTTCTTGAAAGCTTACATAATTCTGTTGTATAAAAATATTTCTCTTTTATCTTGTTATATAAATTCCCAACAAGATTGAATCGAAATGAAATGAACAAGAA
>JAQIXQ010001762.1:0-12971 GCA_034700485.1 Pseudosinella alba | reverse complement strand
ACTTTCTCAAAATGATTACAAGGAAAATTCCACAAATTATAGCAATATCCTTCGCAGTACTTTGTCTTTCAGAGAGTCTTGTTAAGGCCATTCCATCTCCAACCCCAGCACCCGGAGATACGATCAAAAGGGTTGGGAAACGGGTTGAGGGGAGTTATTCCTCTCAAACAGCGAAAATCTTTGTTGTTGACCAGGCTAATCGCATTGTTCGGCCGTGGACAAAAATAAATGAGAAGTTTGAGACAGTTCTCCAGGATGTGGATGGGATACGTCTAGAATGCACTTCGGATGTGCATCCAGTACAATGGTTCTATTTTGGTCAGGGCGTAAGTGCAAAAATTATACCAACAAATGAACTATTTTGGCGAGGAGAAAGCAATTATTTCACATTTACTCTTGATTGCCGACAGAGGAACTAACAATAAGAAAATTGATTAGGCCATAATATTTTCCCACTTCTCTGAGAAAATAAGAGTGAAAACTTTTAATTAAGTTGATTACTTTTTTCTAGTGCTGTAATGTAATTAATAATATGCTTTATGTTGCTGCAGGCTCCGATCCTAACGTCCAATGTGACCTTTACCAGAGCAAAGAGCAGGAATGGGGAAGCTTTAACGGAATATGTGGCAACTGCTCTTATCAATCCCCCAAAAGAACATCACACGGGCCGGTATAATAACTAGATAATTTGTGATGAATATGCACATTTAATTTTACTGATGGCAAATGTAATGAAATTATATTTTTTATTTCTAATATAGCTACATTTGCACGGGGACGGACAACTTTGATATGAGAACATTTTTCTACATCTATGTTCCAGGTACAAATATTGTCAATTGCCACTTTGAATTTCAAATATGGGTCAAGGATGGAGTCAATCGTTCACTTCATATATCCATTAACCTAACTTAATTAATTTCTCATTTTTGTAATCAATAGGACCCACTTTGTTCAGTGCCCTTAATGGGCAGGACATTTTGATCCCGAAGAATGACTCCAATATCCTTATCCCATGCACTGTCTCCAATCCGGATGTCGCTGTCTCGCTAGAGAAATCAATTAATGTAAGTGCTATGCTGTTTCATAATAGGAGTGTCGTGGATTACACTTTCTACATAGCATTTGGTCTAATTTTCATTTATGCTTACTTATCGTTTATTATGATTTCTGCAATATAGGAAGTTTTGCAGCGAGTCAAGCCCACATTGGTAACGTATGACCCCAAGGAAGGGATGAGAGTTGATATTTCACAAATGGATGATCCAGAAGGGATTTATGTGTGCACAGCCAGGTATAATAACCTTGTCAGAGGAATTGAATACACCTTGCGCTATCCATCGAATCAGCCCAGAGGTAATTATAGCTAATCAAATTCATAAGTCTATTAATTAAAAATAACCGTTTTCGTGGTAGAATTATTTTCAATATAATTAATTTAATCTTTAAAAGTTTTCCCAGAGGACCTTAAGGCCACTTCCTCCGAAATGAACAAGAAGGACGATGCAACTTGTGACAAAAAGTGCGGAGAAAATGCCCACTGTGGAAAGAATGGAAGAGGAGAACCAGCTTGTGCTTGCAATGCCCAGTTCAAAGGGAATCCTAATGAACCGTCCGGTTGTAGTCTGGACTGCAGGGCTCATTCAGATTGCCCCTTGAACACGGTCTGCTTCAGTGACTTAAAATGCAGGGACCCTTGCATACACTCAATTCGCTGTGGGGTTGGAGCATCCTGCCGGGTCGAAAATGCATATCCGGTTTGCTTCTGTCCTGAAAATTTTGTTGGGGATCCAAAGAAGGAGTGCATTAATGCGGTTCAAGAAGGTAAGGTTACTGTTTAATATGATACGATGCTAGCCAAATACTTCCGGTCCGTTTTAATCCGGAATTTGTATTTCTTTCTAATAATTTTAAATAGACTCACCCTCGGCCCTACGAAACGTGTCATCATCTTTCCAAAACCAATGCTCTCGTAAATGCGGTGACAACGCCTACTGCGCAATTGAGAAGGGGAAGGACGTTTGCAAATGTAAACCAGGCCTGGTTGAATGCGATATTCCATGCTCAAGCCACGATGAATGCCCCGATGATTTGTCTTGCAACGTCCTTTATAAATGTCACTCCCCCTGCATCCATAATATAAGATGTGGGAAGGAGGCTAATTGTGCCGTGATTAATCATCGGCCAAAGTGCTACTGCCCCCGGGATATGGGTGGAGATCCAAATAAAGAATGCTTTTCCGGATTCCAAGGTACGTGAAGAATTATTTCGGGTCAACAGAATCAGAAACAAGAACAACAACTCGGTTAATCTGACCAATTAAGCTAATTAACTCTTGATTTTGATTACATTAAAAGGTGACCAAGCTCCTACAAGTAGTCCCTCATCCGCTCCTCGGGTCCCTTCACCCACGCCTGATGCTGATGACAAATGTAAGCGTGATGGAGAATGTGCCTCAAATGAAAGGTGTATGAAGCCTGCTGCGAACAAAGGAAAACAATGTGTGGATCCCTGTCAAACGAGACGTTGTGGCCAAGGAGCTGAATGCAAGACACAAGATCACAGGACATTTTGTGCGTGCCAGGAAGGGTTCGAAGGTAAAAAATTTTTAATAGTATTATTTCCTGTACGGCCACACTTGTAGAAAGTTATCTCAAATTGGGTAAAGTAATACAATACAAAATTATTTACTCAATTAGGCAATGCTAATAGAGAATGTAAGCCAATTAAGTACGAAGACGGAGTAGTGGAACCCCTCCGACGTAGGCCAGAGCCCAAGCAAATAAATTGCACAAAACCCGAGGAATGTGGCCCCTTCTCGAAGTGTAAACTGGACAAGGACGGGAAGCAAAAATGCGAATGTCTCGAAGGACACATTGGTGAAGCCCCAACTTGTTCCCAGGAATGTGAAAGGAATTCGGACTGTCCAAGCAACCATATCTGTCTTCGGGATAGTCGTATCCCCTTCCCCTACTGCGCCAAAGTTTGCGGGAAAAGGATTTGCGGTGCGGGCTCCATATGTCGGGAGGCGAATGGTGTCATTCCTGCAGACTGTGAGTGCCCCGTGGGATATGGTGGTGATCCTTACTTACGCTGCCAAAATTTAAATGATAAAGTAGGCCAGGATTGTAGGATGGATGAGGAATGTGGCTCCACTTTAAGATGCGAGACGGGGGCAAGCTATAGGAAATGTGTGGACCCTTGCGACAAGCTGAAGTGTGGGGAAAATCTTGAATGTTCGGTGACAGACCATCAAGCATCTTGTGTTTGTCTATCAGGTTTGTTGTTTCTTGACTTGTCTTGTCCGGATGTTTTGTCTCTGTCTCTCGTACATATTTCAAGAGTCTAGTCATCATCACTTTTTAATCTGATTTTATATAGGCTACACGGGAAATCCTAGCCTTGGCTGTTCCAAAGACGTGGAATTCAACAATTTTACTGCTGCAAATGAAAGTCCCTGTGGAGGGCTGAGCTGTGGTCCGCATAGCGAGTGTCGTATTGAGAATGGTCAGCCAACCTGCTCATGCCGCTCTTATGCGAGGGGTGAGCCCCCAAGCTGTTATCAAGAATGTAAGTCCAGCGATGAGTGTGAGCTGGGCTTATCTTGTGTTCAAAAGCAATGCAGACATGCTTGTAGCCGCTGTGGGCTCAACACAAAATGCCGTATCTCTAGAGACCCCACACGGGACTCTACTTGCTCTTGCTTGGATGGATTTGAAGGTGACCCAACGAGAGGATGCAGACCTATCCGTGCATAAGACAAAAGAGCTTTGACCATTTGACAAATATAAATTAATTTGACTTAGGTATTAATACTATTTGCTGTTAATGTTATTAAATACAATACATGAAACTTTCAAGGATATGAACCGTTTTAATCATATTGCAAAATATTTATTTTCGTTAAATCTTCTTTATTTCACGAGAAGCGTCATTATCAGATACTATTAGATTGTTATGTAAAATATTTCTATTCCTTTTTAACACATTTACCAATTTTGAAAACTTCATGGACTTGCCAATACAGTTAAAGAGATATAAAAATAAATTCCTATTTCCTCCTACAAATCTTCGTAAGCTCAAACAGTATTTCAAAAGTCAACATTATCAAGCCAGTGATCAGCACCTGCGATAGGAAGTCATAACCTAATGGGATCATATTTGCCTCCTCCTCAACTAGCTCTTCATCTTCCATGTTATCCATCATCTGCAGATACTTTGTTTTCCTCGCCTGATAACACTGGCATGCTTTACCAATTGTGAGGTACAGGACCCACAAGTGAACAATGTTGAATTTGCCAATAAACCAAATTGCTTTGTCATAGATGTTCTCTTCACTCCGGCTTTCCCTGGAACAGTCGTCAATACGTAATGAACACTGACACGAATGGCCATTCCGGGTTTCCACATCCACTTGAAGTGGGACATCCGCGAAGGTCGAATCATTATTTTCATCTACGATATAGATGACATCATCAGGCAGAATCCCATCGTCATTTGCAGCGTCCTCAGTGGCACTTTCATCCGAATCGGAGCCATCCGACGAAAATGAGCTTGACTCACAGGCTGAATAAGTTGCAAAAAATATAGGAAGAAAAATATGAAAGTTTGACAGTCGAATTACTTAATTAGAAGATGTGTAACGGATACAACTTATATAAAATATTCTTACAAATATCAGAGTAATCAGGAACAGCAGAGTTATTTAACTGCGCGTGCTTGTCATCCGAATTCTGAATCGGAAGTATTGGGCCATAGTCATCAGCATCATCTTCGCCTTCATCCGGATTGCAGGCGGTGGCATGGATGATCCAACATTCGTCATAATTAGTGCGTTGATTACAGAATGGACATTTTCTTATTCTGAAAAGGTCAAATTAAATGGGCATAGTCAGTCATTTCATTCTAATTGTCATCAGATCACTGTCAAATACATTCCCTGTCACGTTGACTTTAGTTTATCTCCCGTTACCTATCTAATCTCCTCATGAAGAACCACTCCCGAATGCATCCGCTATGGAACAAGTGGCCACAGGCGGTGCTGAGGACCTTGTTGCAGTCATAAAAGCCATTTGTGAAGCATTGGTCAAACATACTGAACTCCCGGTAGATCACCTCTTGTTCCGAGAATGAGAGCTGATTTATGGACATGAGCAGTTTCCCGAATGAGAAGGACTCCAAAGATGGCCCCGGCTCCTCCAAAGATCCTTGACAAATTGTGCAATCAAACATTCGAATCTTCCCTTTGGATGAGTGGTGGAGATCCATATTGAACAATGACGCATGATTATCCTCCATCATGTTTTTGCAAATGTTAGCTGGTTAGGGGTAGTAAACGGGTAAAGTGCTTAATGTAAGTAGCTAGCTGAGCAGATTGGGTATGCACTGTTAATGAAATCTTATCGTAAGTCTAGTTTGATGTAGTGGGGCGTTGTGCTAACTGTGACTATTATATCATCATGATAAGAAATGATACCGTAATAAAGAGTGAATTCAAGCAGGGATAAGTTCACCTTAAAAAAAGTGACCATGACAAACATCTCATTCCACTCTATGCAATTTTGGGTAACGTTCGAAACTCACTTGACGACCCTGGCTTTTTGTAATGGACTTGGAACAAAGTTAACTAGGTTTACTGGATTGGACATATGGTTAGTGGAGGGTAAATGTCATTTAGGGTGTGTCTGGTATGAACAAGATGACAAAATGTTTCATAATTACAGCAAATTGGATCATGTATAAATCATCCATACTATCGATTTAATATACTCATGTGACATATTATGGCTTGCTAACAATCACACATCACACCATCTTGATTGCATAATCGAAAAGGACAATCATTTTTGACATTTGTTTTAATAAAATAAATTATGTTGAGCAAATTGCTGCTTATGTATATGCTAATGTTACAGTCTTTGATTTACACTCAGTTACAAATATTCCCTTGTCAAAACATCTTCCAATTTCCCCTTGAATCCGCACACTGGCAAAATGTTTTGCATTTTGTGTAAATAGAATTAAGTCAATTTAATTTAAGTTACGTTTTAAGGAAAGTAGTAAGACCATTGAAAATACTTTCCAAATGCATAGAGGTCCCTTCGCCAAGTCTTGTGAGTTCTGTAAGGATCCGGAGAAGGACACTCATGGCAAGGAATGCTGCTGGTCACGAGCATTGAAAATCTTCAGGTTTAAAAGACGAGTATGGCACAAGTACATCCTGGGATCGATATTTGATATGATCATATCTGTGACAAGTGTGACAACGGATATCATTGCTATAGTCAATTATCTTGTGGTACGTCAATCTAAAATATCGTAAAGATAAAAAATCTCTAAAAAATTCAAAGCTCTTAATGTCATTGTAATTATCATTAGATTACCACCAATTGTACAATATGTCATTTTTTTAGAAAGAGAAATATGCATTTGCAGCCTTAACATTGATCCCAGTCCTTCTGCCAACCTTTGTCTTCACCAACGTTTACTTGCGAGATGAAACCGAGAAGAAACGGAAGAAACCCGTTTCCAAAGTTGCTTCCGAGAGTGGCAACATCGCTACCATTTTCCAGGAGAAAGCAGGGGAGCCACCCATCGACAACAAAAATGACTTTTCCCGACGGGACTTTCCCAACATTGAGGAATCAGTGGACACGACAAGCACAGATAGCAGCATTATAGATTTAGACAAAGGAAACGAATGCCAAAGGAATTTCTTGTTTCATTGGACATGTTGTTCCAGACCGATATTTTTGATGAGGAGCTGTTGCAGGTTGGATTTTTTTTTGTATAATGCTTAGAATAAGCTAAATATTAATACGTAATCTATTTTTAATAAACTTCCTTGAATTCTTATTAGAGGCTACGTGCAGTGCCTCTGTAGTCGTGACTTTCAACTACGCCGAAAAGGAGCGACAATAGTTAAAAATAGCATCCAGAAAATGTTTAAATACGGTTTTGGAACATTTGTTCTCCGTTTCATTGCCTGGGCATGGTACATAAAGGCCCTGATTTTTGGTGTGAAGGCCTTCAAAGAGCCAAAGAAGTTTTTAAAACTTGAAATGTAGGTAAAATAACAATACTCATTTTATGGGCAATAACATGTTTATAGGAAAAGATGAATGTATTAATTTAATTACAATTTTAATGGCTTTATCAGACCAGAAAATCACTGGAGCTATGAGCTCCTTGTTCGTCTGGATTTCCTTCAAGCAGCCTTAGAAAATGCTCCGCAGTGTTGTGTCCAGCTCTACGCTTTGCTGACGCAACCAGACGAGGATGTTGTATTGGGAATGCTAACACTATTTTTTTCATTCATTGACTTTGTTCGGATCTCGGTTTCCGTTCATTGGGATATGAATAAAGGTACTCCAAATATTTCTGACGAGTAGTTGACATTTGCATTAACTGAATTGGAAGTAGTTTTAATTATGTCGAAATACGTATGACTGTTTAAGGTCCGGTCACGGCACCTGTGGGATGCTATCACACATGGATTTGGAAGCTGGTCAATACGTCATCCTGGATATTTATCTAGTTCAGATAATTACTTATGCTAAATGAAAGCAGTTAACTCTTCAACGATGAATACATCATCTCAATTATGAATTTTATTCACAGTTTGGCTCGAGCTTCAGCAATTGCCTTGATAATTGGGACAACTGGTTTCAACACAACCCAGTCCATCCTACCAATAGGAGTTTTAACAGTCCACGTCCTAATCTTTGCCAAAGTCCTCTCCAAGGCGGAATATGGGGTGGCAGCCCAAAAAATCATTGTTGCCACATTCATATCAATATTCTTCCTACCAGAGCTTGACTCCTCCATCATGCCGGCCATCGTACAATTCTATTACGCAATGATCATATTTCAAAATACGCTCTTTATCATTCCTTGGCAAGGATTTGGACAAGAGTTCTGCTTTTCAAGTAAAGGACTGGGGAAACGGGGACCCCAGACTTCAACGAGGACGACCATTCCATATTTTGACGAGTGGACCACGGAGAGTGGTAGAATTTCACGGGGTCCTATTTTCGATCAACCGCCAGGGGTACGACAGATTACGCAATCAACGACCACGGAAGCCTATGATGGTCATATAGACTGTCTAATTGATCCAGTTATATTAAGTTGGTAAACGATTTTTTAACATAGAATATCCAACATGGTCTAATTCTAATTCTGAAGTAAATTAATTCTATTCTGATAAAATTTACCAGCATTGGCTGTGCCAACTTTAACCGTCATTGGCGTCATTTGTCGCCTGGCGGCATCCCAGAAAATGATCAGCTACAAGCAGACCCTCCCCAGCAATGTGGAGGAACGGGACATGACGCAAAACAAGCTGGAAACTTCAGTTTCCAAACTTTTTCACAAGAAATGGACTCAAATGAGCGTGAACGAGATGCTTTCCGCCTTCACCCGAATGTTGAAAAAGGAGGTGGTCATAACAGAGAAGTCTATTGATCAACTGGATCCTGAAATTAGCGTTATTGGGAATGGGAAGGGCAAAAAGTCATCCTTCATGTCCTCCCGACTCCAAGCGGATTTCTTGGCTTCGCAGACATTCATTCGGGAGTCATTTTCATTGATGGCGAGGACAACTAGAAGCCATGACATTAGCATTTGGGGCTTGATGGAAGGGAAGTCGTCAGAGGATGGGGATGGTGGCGAGACGTCACCTCCAGATTATAATTCCGATAGTGAGCTAACCCTTCGACTAAACAGGAACTTGAAGAAGCGACCAAGGCTCCCTAAATCTAGAAATGTGTCTGAAAGTACTGATGCTTATGTATCGGAACCCAAACAGAAATCTTCTGAGGAAAGTAGATTTGTACAAGTGGAGATGCCGTCGGGGAGTCAGTTTTTAGAAATGTGTTGGGTATAGGAAAATCTTCAATACGGTTGAAGATTAATTGTAATTAACTAATTATGCTGTAATTTTATCCTATTTCTGTGATTGTGAAACAAATTTAATGCGTATATGGAGAAAAATTATAAATCTTTTTTGTAGATGAACTGTTTTATTTTTGCATTTTTTTCATCATACTTGCGATCAACACATAATTAGCGAAGCAATCAACTTTCAATAGACAATGCTGAAACCAGCCAGCTTAATTTAGGTAGATGAAAGATGACTAGGATAATCTCAGGAGGTATTTGTTCGTTTCCCTATCAAAACCGGAAAGCAATCATTTCAATGATTGCTCAATTAGTGCCATCCCCAACCTATCAAAATCAAGTCACAAGTTATTTATATTTTTGTCACACGCAGAAACCTAATTGACATCGCAGCATTGTTTTCTAAAGTTCACTTACCAGCATTGAATTTGTAGCCGAATTTGTAATGAGGCCATCCCCATCCCCAGCCCTATAAAATAGCAAAATGACACGTTTAGTTATTGAAAAAAAGTGACAAAGGTTCTTGGAACATGAATTATGACTGCTGTCTTATTACCCAGTGTCCAACGCCACCATATCCGACGCCGCCATGATGGGTCCCAGCGTGTCCATGATGGTGATGATGATGACCGTGATGGTGACCTGGGGCGGATTCCAGGTCATCCTTCTTTTCATCCGCAAACGCGGCGGCAACAAGTGCCAATGAGAGGATAACAATCTACACAGAAATAAATTTCACAAGTTAGAAACATCCGATTTCACAGTTTGCATGCAACATAAATATTTGTTGAATTGGACCATTCCAAAACTTACAAAAAGCTTGTTAGCCATTTTTAGCAACTTCACTGATCACTCGAGTTAAAATAGATTGTACTTTATCGGCTGGCAATAATTTACTGATTCCGTCCTCCCATCATGGAGTCCTTATATATGTTCGTAACAATCGTAATTCGTAACTTTAGATCGTATGATGATGCAAAAATTATGTTTCAACATGCGGTAGTCAAGTTTATGCTCCTACAATGTTTGCAATATTTGGATAGGAGGGTCACTCTGATTCTGATTGCATTAGTTGCAGCATACTCACCCATTTTAATTTTGGCAAAAGGGAGAATGAGCCAAAACAAATGGCAAGAAGGTAATCAAAGTTAGCTTTAAATTACCATATTAAATGCCAAATCGTTACATAATGAATGATATAATAACATAATTTGCAGCAGAATGTTCCTCTAGAATCTTTAGCAATGAAATTGGTAGCTGCAACAAAATATCGGAAATAAATTGGAGGCGTGTTTGCCACTAGCTGCAAGTATATCATGGGAAAATATTACTTCCTCTGATTTATGGCATTAGATTAAAAGGGTAGGTGTGTACAAAAACATATTTGATAATGATATTAAATGTACCTGTCACAAAACTAGTTAATGTGCGTCAAAAAATCATAATATCTTGAATAATAAAATTTTTATCTCATTAATCACATTTAAAAAAACATAAGTTTGGTAAACATCCGTAAGTTGGTTGATGATATATAAATGTAAGCATGCATGCTTGCACAATGTAGGGTGCTATATGCCTATTCTTGCTTAGAAGTAGCTTAAATTATAATACCCATTAAACGAACGAAGTATTGGCCTATCTTAGTCAGGAGCCAAATTATTCTAAACTTGCCTTTCAAATATTCATTATCGAGCTGCTACTCAAAGATCTACTTGATTTTTACATGTTTGCTCATTCAACTACACTTCCTGTGCCAAAGACATTTAGCTCTGATATAGTTAATTCATTATTTTTGAATTATATATACAGCAATTTCCAGAGTATTTAAATTTTTAAGATAAAGCTAACTACAAGCTGGTAGGTTTGCATGAGCCATTGAATTAAAAGTACGTATTTGGCATTATCATCGATTATGATTTATTAATATGAATTGGTCTGCATAAACTATAAAGTTTACAATAATGGCACTGTTGCTGTTTCTTATCTTTGCTTTAAAATGCAAAATGCACCCACCTGTGACGCAATATGAGGATATGCAGCCATGCATTACATACAGTTTTGAAGAATTAAATTCACTTTTATTCAAGAGTGGACTTTGTGCAAACTGCAAAGGGCAGGCTTCACATCAGTTCCTGTGCTTTTAGAATGTATGTTAATTCCTGCCCTTAAGCGAATGCATGTCTGAAGTAGGAATAGACTCCCTGCTAAAAGTGTAACATCAACAATTAAAAATATGCGAAAAGGTACTCTGCACTAATAATCAAGATTAGGTAACTCCTTGTCAGATAGATGATACTATGTCAATATGACCAAAGTCTTTAATTACTGTATTTCTGTTTTCAACAAATGTTTCATTTCGTTCAGATGCAAATATAAGATTCTGCAACATTATGAATGAATCTCATAAAATGAAATATTGATCAAACACCCAACAAAAATTGATTTGTAGCTTTTATTTTATTTATAAAGATTTGTTTTACTGCAAATGCACACAATTTTAATGATAATCATATCATAATTAACGCTGTAAGTTTGCTTCATATCATAATTAACTGTATCGTGTGCATGGTATAATGGTATCATTAGCATTAGTAAATATTTCTACGAAGAGTATTAAACGCGGATTAAATTCATAATATGGTCTAATCGTAATAAGTCTAGTCTATGATTTATAATTACAATACAGAGTAATGCATATTAACGGAACATTTTGTTTGACATATGAGTAATATATAATATGTCATTGATTGGATTGGATTTGGAAGTTATAACAGTTTAGAGGAGTTTAGAAATAAGTGTAATTAATGCAATCAAATAACAATATAATTTTAGCTTGCACATTTAGGCTATTCCGTACAGTACTCTTTAAATATTATCATCGCACTCGTATCATCATTTTCATTTCATATCTTTCCTCGATCGAGACCAAATGCACAAATGTAATTTAATTGTAGACTTCATTTTATTTTAATACATATTTTAGGTACGTACGAGAAGAATAGATATTTTAGAATTACCTAGTTTTATATTTTATGTAATTGATTCAATTAACTAGTTTTTTTTTGTTCCATCCAGCTCACATTATAAAAATCTCAATAATTTTTATCTTACTTCCTCCTAACAAGTCACTATATCCATATCCAATCATCCGAATATTTTTCCTCTGTAGTGGACTGTAATATAATATAGGTATAGGTAATATATAGAACGAGACCGGATACAAAAATTATTATTTATAGCTAAATATTATATAACCTATTTATATCTCGATTAAATGTTTAAGTGGAAATAATGAAATAATTGCAGGCAGGTGAGCAATAAGCAGCAATAAACAATTAACTATCAAAATGATATAAATTGAAGCTAATGTCTAATGTCTACCGATAAAAATGAGTGCTAAACTGCTAATCTGTTATAAATTGTTGTTATTAACCTAATCGGGAAATTATCAGCCTTATTCCATCCATTTGCACCTAGATGAATATGTAACAAAATGAAATAGATCATAATATTTAATTTAATAGTAGACATATTTTTTTTATTCACTGGGTTGAATGAATATGTGCATTATACATGAAAAGCGTCACATATTTCTTCAATCTTCAAAAAAGGACTTAGGCATTACATAAGAATAATTACTAG
The DNA here is from genome assembly GCA_034700485.1 of Pseudosinella alba. Taxonomy (NCBI): domain Eukaryota; kingdom Metazoa; phylum Arthropoda; class Collembola; order Entomobryomorpha; family Entomobryidae; genus Pseudosinella; species Pseudosinella alba. The sequence continues at coordinate 428 of JAQIXQ010001762.1, read as the reverse complement.
CTTGACTTAAAGTGCCTGTCTAGTCATAATTGTAGGTAGTAGGTATATTAAATATGAATACCTGGTTAAAATGTACAAAAAACAGTTTACAATTATTCTAATGTATGTCCTAAACGAATGATTAGTATTTATAAATTGTAGAACATTTTTTTACTACAGTTAAACAGCACTCTCATATATACGTCAATTTTAATTCCTTATTACATGATTTAAGTTACAACAATGACAATGTTTGTACAATAATGCAAACGAGTTATTATAGACACATTTACATACATACACTAGTTGCTGTACATTACACCGGCTTTGGGCTTTTTAGCAAATTCATTTTGTAATCTCACATCTCGCAAGTAGGGGTGCCGTTTTCCGTTTATGTTTAATAAACGTGATTTGTTTATGTTTAAACGGAATAACCGTAACCATAAACG
>JAQIXQ010001761.1:0-12973 GCA_034700485.1 Pseudosinella alba | reverse complement strand
CATTTGGCAAGAAAATTACCGTGTCATTGAATGGTTTTTACTTGGCATATCCTTCACCATACGGCTCCGTGGCTTCAGTTGCTGCACCCGAGAACAAATTCCCATACCGAGTGAAATGCTGCTTGAATGATGAGCATTCCCTGACGTGGAACCTCGTCCCGATGGATATTCTCAAGTGCGAAGTTAAAAGTTCAAAGACGTTTGAGTTGGAAATGCCAGCGCATCTTTTTGTTAATAGGTTATCAAATCGCTTGCTTATCAAGGTGAAAGTATAGGAGAACAACAAGTGTGCAAATTGCAATTAATTTAAAAAAACAATTCATGTTATTTTAACAGTGAATAAAAACATACATAATAAATTTCAGTTTAGTAACAGGACCATATATCATCTGTATAGATGTTGCATTCAACAAATGAATTGAGAATGAACTCATGGCATGGTATTCTCTTATGTGCCGGCGATGGGATTCATCTTCAGAACGCGCTACCCTAATATCCATGCTGACATTTTCCCCTCTGCTGGTCCCTTGCTACTGCTACTGCTAAATGGTCTGGCGCATGGCGAAAAAACTCGCAAAAGAACAGAATATCCAATAACCAACATATGGAAACTACACGGAGGCTAAAAATGGTTTCGTTTATATTACCTGTTGTAAATAGAACATTCGAATTAAAAATAACAAACGACACACTGAGAAACAATTTTTCCATAAAAGAAAGCTTCAATTTGTCAACCAAATCGGATAAACCTGAGCGACAATTTTACAGCTTTATTAATTTTGTTAAAAATGAACCCTTTTTGTAAAATTACAACAAACGCGTCCTTACCTCATACATATGCTATGTTGTGATGTTGTAGAACATGGTTTGGTTTAAAGACTTTCCTTCAGTGATGTTGACTACTGATGTGAAGGATTGTGTTGCAGGCAGGGTATATCACTTCTGCATTATTTTGCTAAACAGAAGCTCAAAGCAGACACTCCTTTTTAGCCTGGACATATTATAGCATGTATTTGGCCTCTGGGCATGCAATCGGTCGGCGTAAGATGCAATCGCTCAATGGTAAAAATGGGAGAAAGCAGTCTCCCACAAAATGCAACTTTCTCTATTTGATCCACATTTTGTTAATTGTATGAAATGACAATAGTTTGTCAAATAAGTTAAGATTTGGCTGTATTGGCATAAGTAGTTCCTTCATGGAAAATAAAACAATGAAATCATTTATTATACATTTATTTACAAAACATTTAATTAGGACTTCGAAGGTGTCTCGCTTATCTTTCATTCCCCTAGTCCCGGCGATTGGTGGGAAGTTTTCAAAAGGATGTCTAAATGAACTATTGATTCGCAGATAAATAATCTTAAATATTCTGAATTTATGATACTGATGATATATTACATTATTTGAATTTATAACGGCCATAATATACATAATACTAATACAGCATTTAGGTCGATCAAAAAAATTTAAAACAGTTTAAAATGTACATTTTTGTAGACACATATAAATGTATAGCATTGAACTTGGCAAAGGGAATGCTTTCTACTCCCAATTACAACGAAATCCAATCAAACTCCGTCGTATTTTTTTATATATATTTTTCTATATATCTACAGAATAAAATTTATTGGAAAAATGTTTTACAATTAAAAACAAGTGACATTATTGAAAATGGCTTATCATTTGCCTACATTACAATAAAAATCACACCAGCGTAACGTAATTATACAACTTACATATATAAATGAAAGATTGGAAATAATAATTAAATTGTGCAATAATGAATAATTATAAACAGTACAGATCCAGTGTTATTTCCTTCCCAACTTCGCTATTATCCCATGAAACTGTAAGATTCAGATAAACACGGATTTCATAAATTAGTAAAAATTAAATATTGTGAATAACAATTTGTAAATTTTAAATGTAAATTTCCATAACTCTATTCAACTTCCCAATCTAATTCGGCGATCCTTCTACTTTGCTCGTGCTTTGCCGGAATCATAAATTATGATTCATAATTAGTCGTTCGCTTTTCCAATTAAATTTCTGGTGTTCTTGTAATTATTCGGATGGTTGGAAGCCCTCCTTACAACTCTGGACCCAGACAAGTGGACACGCATGTGCCGCGATAGTTTATCTTTCGTGAAATATGCTTTGGAGCACAGTTCACATGAAAATTCCCTCACCCTATCTGATTTATGCTTGGAGTGATAATGACGCTTAACTGTCAACTTGCGTCCAAATTCCTGAGGGCACAAATTGCAAAAATAAGGGCGTTCTTTCGTGTGAACAGGGAGATGTTTCTTAAGAGTATTTTTGCATGCGAACATCCCTTTGCAAAAAATGCACTCGTAACTGTATCTCTGTCTGGGATCATGAACTGTTTTCAAGTGCGTTGTTAGGCTATATCTTGCAGTAAATTTCACTTGGCATATATTACAATCAAACTTATATGCACGCTCGGAATTATGCGTTAGACGATGACGGTCACAATGAGCTCTTTGCCGGAAACATTTCCCACAGAGATCACACTGGAATTTCTTGTCCGAGGAATGAATCTCCTCATGTCTCCGAAGATTTTGCGCGTCATTGAATGTCTTATTGCACTGAGTGCACTTATAATCTTTTTCGCCGATGTGATTTCGCAAATGGGGTTGGAGTCTATAACGGAACTTAAATTGTTTGCCACATAACAGACAAGAATATTGCGCCGGTTTTGAGGGAACCATTATCCTAAATACACTATAATCCTGATATACTGTCACGATCTACCGCTTATTCAATGTTTTGCAGTCTGTTAAACTATCTTACAATGCATTGGAGTAAAATAATATTTCACCCTTTATTAATATAACTAAATCTGAAGAACTTCGGATGTTCACTATTTATTAGATATTATTTTGTACAGCCTTTTTCAAAATGGCGTTTTGACAATTCTGCAGTTGAAAATGCAGATGCATTAGAACTACGTTTGGCATTTGATTTTCCTTCTGTAGTCCTAACTAAATTGTACGTATCTATTATAAACAATAATCCGATTTTTTAACATACTTTTTTAAATAAACCAAAACTTAATGAGTGAGTAGTGATAGTTGATTGAAGTCAACATAAAGTATAATAATAAAAACAGTACATGAATTTTATTATCCGATGTGAACAGAATGCTGTCATATTACAATATAATTTCTACTGAATGCCGAAAGCTTTTAAATTTTAAAGCTTTAGCCCCTTGTACATGATAAAGTTTGCATTGTTGAGGAGTCAATGAGAGTTACATGAGTACATACGCTAAAGATATGTGTATCCAGTTCACACCTTTATCCTTGGCATTTGCATAGCTACACTCCACACTCTGGCTTATGCCACCAGAATACACTGACTTGATTTATGTACAACAAATGTACTCAACCCATTTCATTGATGCCACATATTAGCATTGCTAGGTTTGCGATACATAGCTGAGAAAATGTCTCAATAAGCATGTTTTTCACCGACAAATTCTCATTAGACTTGTTTCAATAATTAACAAATTTTCATTAAGCCATTTTTACAAACTGACAAATTCTCACTAGGCTTGTTTTCCATTGTCATAATCGGCGTAGAATTCCTGCCATAATGATAAATTAATTTAACTGTAAGATGTTAGTAAGCAGTTATAAATCATTCCATCTGATTTAGTACACGGACCTCCGCATATGCCAACTTGTATTATTCTTACTCAACCAATTTAACTCGTCATCTTTGCAATACGAATACTCGTTTCACTAAGACAATAAAAATAACTTTAATCCCTTCGTGATCATAATGACTTATAATAATAACATACATAGCTTAAATCAATATTAAATTAATTCATGCAGGCATTTTTATTGCAAAGATGATTATGCAACCCAAGACCTTACATAACAACGTCAGCAAATTTCCAATGTCTTTTTAATTACATTTTACAACTAATTGCAACATTTAAGTATTATACAACTCGGTGCTTTTATTGCTGGTACGATTCATGTCTGAATTCAGGTTTGGGAATTTGGGAAAACATACATAACCAACCCATAACATACCTAATTCATTTGCCTCTTGACTCCACTTTCAGATCAGGAAAGATAGAGTCTCAAAATGGGAACCAATTTAATTCTCGTTTTCGCAGCAATGGTGGTCCTGATATCGTTAGAATCCACCCAGGGTTGGAGACGAAGCTACACAAAATATGAATTTAAATTACACTCTGGTTGAACCTAACTTCTAATTGATATTTGAATTGTTTTGTTTGTTTTAGCTGGAACGAGCCACGAGGAAGCATGTGAGATTTTATGTGGAAAGTCTGCCGGTGGAGGTATAGATGAGGAGGATTTCAGTGGAGGCGGAGAACTATATGGAATATCTTTATTTAAGTCAAAACCCTGCCCACCCGGGTATCGGAGGCATCATTTCGGAAAGTGCAGGAAGATTATTGGACCTGTTGGACCAGGAGGTTATCCCGGTGGTAGAGTTGGTGAAAATACAGATTTCATTGAAGGAACATCTGGAATATCTTTATTTAATCCAACAATAAGAGTCGCACGGTCTGGACAGCCCTGTCCACCAGGATATCGGAGGGATCATTTCGGAAAGTGCAGGAAGATTATTAAACCGGGAGGTTATTCTGGTGGTAGAGTTTGGGGCGGCATGGATTAAATAATGGGGTAGCAGTTGTGGTGGTGGTGGACCAGGAGCCTATTTTTATCAAGAGCATCGTATAAGTAGCTCGCTTGATAAAATTTTGTTGTTTATTATTGAATTATTAAGTTAAAATTTGAATATTTTGTTGGCTCGATAAAGTTAAGAGAAACATAAAATATTTGGAAAAATTAAAATGTCAAGGTTATTCCTAAAATATTTTTCGTGTCGTTCTAGACGTAAGTTTTTGAATTGCGAGTGATTACCAATATATAGCTTTGCTCATTCCATGTCTCTGCGCTTATTTACGATTATCATGCAACTTGTGGCTATGCAATTTTCATCGTCGTAATTAATATCGTAATAGGTGTCTAATGACCAGCTAAAAAAACCAGACCAATATGACAAGCAGTGATCTAGTTTACAAAGTATACCTTGTTACCTCTTAAAATATTATTTTAATAATAGAAAGCCAAACACATAGCTTTCAGTCATGGTACTCATCACATCATCTTAACATGCGCCTGCAATTTTTTTATTGGACGATGAAAAGTATTAAAAGAATAATATACAATGAATTCGATTTAATATTGCTGAGTTGTTTCCCACAAACTAATTTTTTAACTTTCACACAACCATGCCTTACATAAGTGTCTACGGAATCCGTATTCATACTACGGATACTCTCAATCGACTCTTGACAAAATATCAGAGCATAAAAGCGGCCTCCGATGTTATAACAAGGAGGGAGAAAGCGTATCTGAAACTTAATGGATACAAATGATAACGAGTACATTTACTTTAAACATTTTATGATTAAAACGATCCAGTTGTATTCCCTCTGCATTCGCGTTTTGATGAGCAGTTTTATTAGACGAAGAAAGATCTGAAAAAATGCCTGTTAAATCAATTCATACTAAATACTTTCTCCCATTTACTTTGTTCATTTTCCCACATTATTCCAACTGCCTCTTTGACTTTTCCCCTGGACGTGTACCCAAGCCAGAACTTTTCACTGATCAAAAGCATCCGCTGATTTCGCGGTATAAAAATGAAATATTTTCACTCTGGGCTCCAACATCCGGAATTGAAAACCTCGGCCAATTTGTCTCCTCCGCATTGGGGAGGCACCCTCAGCATTGTCTTCTTTTTATCACAAACTTTCTCGGGATCGACCTAAACCTTTTGTATCTTACCCAACCAGTAATAGTCCGCGAGCCAATCACTGCCTTCGTCAAAGTCTATTATCCTAAAACTGTTGGTCTAAAACCCTGGAGCCTGGACTTTGGTTTCGGATTGAACAAACCAAAACTCCCCATGTACAATTTTGACCTGCATATGACCTGGATACTGAAAAGCTCAAATAACACAAATAAGCCATTTGTATGCTACAATCCAAGAGATTAGGACGATCTCGCTAGTCATCTGAGCGAGAACCTGTGTGTACGCTTGGATTTCTTCTCGCTTGCAAGACGAAGCAAGCCATGGAACTGTGACATGAGTTTGGACTTATTTCCTCCCTACATTGCCAAGAAAACCTCCAAACTTGCTGGAGTGTACCCTGGAGCAAGATGGATTCGGGACTTGGAACATCCACCTACCTGGTACTTTCCCATTTCAAATGAAGCCACCCAGGTACAAAATGCTTTGCCCAAGTCCATTTCAACCATGCACTTTTACGCCACTCAATTCCAAGCTTTGTTTCGCTATTCATCGCTACTTGATCCATCCTTGGTAATTTTCAACTGGATCAATGATTGTTACAATGGAGGTTCCAGAAATAGTCATTTTTACAATGGCCACCCAATCCAACAACTATTTCTCGTGGATATCGTGCCAACCAAGTCGAGTTCTTTCCTTTCAAGCCATTTTCAACCTGGAAAAGTATTTCCAATCCGGATTTGCTTCGACTGCACAAACTCCGTCTTTGACAAGGGACTTTACCCATCCCGGAATACGAGAATGAGCTGGACTGACCTAACCACTGCAATATATGACCTTACCCATGAGAAAACATCTGTGACCCCGCTTCATATTGGGGGCATCCCTTCTCTGCTGGATATATGGGGAGAAGCTGTGAATTTCGAAAAGCATTTTTGCGACAATTTGTTCCAAACCAGGCTGGTCAACCATATTTCAATGAGGAACATTTCGCTAGCATTTCCAAAACCAGAAGAGCAAATTCTTCACTTGACTGCTTACTTGTGGATGAGCATCTGGAAGAATTATACCTATCAGCTTGATGCATTTGAGTTTTGCATGAATGGAAAAAGGGAGAAAGTTTCGAATGCTGATGCTGGTCAAAGTAAACTGAAATCAGGATTGGGAGCTTTGGTGGACTACATCCCGTATCCTCTCCACATTCCGCTATCTATCCCAGATAGATTTAATGCCCTCCAATTTATCAGCTGCGGGAGGCGGGGTATTGAGTCATACGTGATTGGGGAGTTGGTCAACGTTTTTGACCTGTGGATATGGAGCTTCCTCCTGGTTTCAATTCTCCTCATTTCCCTAACTCTGAAAGTAATCCTGGAATGGGATGGATATGGTTCTCAGCAGGAGTCTCTCTTTGGAAACTGGCTTTCCCCGGTGAAAGTACTTTTAGAACAGGGGGATCCCTTCCCTTCATCTATCCTTGGGATGACATCCTCCAGGATTGTAATTGGTAGTGTCCTTTTGGTCGGGATTGTGCTTAGCAACGGCTACAAGAACTCCAATGTCTACAACATGATCCTTCCAAGGAGACCCCTTCCATACACCCATTTCCAACAGCTTGTCGATGACAACTTCACAATTTACTCCCAGGCTGGGCTAGTTCTGGTCAATCAAGGAATAGACACAATGCATGTACTCTGGTTTGGACAACACGTCATTCGAAATTTGGAATCAGATAAGGTGGTGTGGGCTGAATCCCAAATATCCCTGGTTAGGGCAGAAAAATTTGGGAATGGAAATGGGAGCCAGTTCCAGCTCCTCCAGTTGGTCATGAATAACACGAGCATCTTTCCTGAAGATTTCTTTACAGGGCGGAGCATTCGTGAGCTAATTCGGCGCAATAAAGTTTACAATAGGATGCTGGAGACTGGCAGACATCCCATTTGGGGTAAGCCAATAGACAAACCCGTCAGTGATGATGAGCTCGCCGCTACAATTCCTTCGCACTAACTTGAAAAGGAGAAAACCGCTTTGTTTTCATTTTTAAAGAGTTGTCAAAAGGCGGCTCTCATATTGCCTGCTACTTCTTGTCATCATTATCGCAGAATGATGGAGATGGAGGAATCGGAAACCAATGTGGGGGAGGAGATCTATTTCAAAGCCACTTTTGGCTACCATTTGCATGGCTTTGTCCCACTATTTCTGATAAAAAGGGTGAGGCATTTTAAAGAGTCGGGGATTCAAGGCCGGTGGATGGCTCTCCTCTGGCTTGCCTCCAATCCAGATAAAGATAATATATTTTCAGAAGGAGGAGGGGAAGGCCCATCAACGGCTTCATTGGAGGGGAATATTATAATTATTTTTCTCCTTCTATGTATTGGGCTTGCTGTGTCGTTCAATGGCAAAAAAAGAGAAACCAGTCTCTCACAAAATGCAACTTTCTCCAGTCGATCCACATTTTCTGAATAACAATGCAAAAATTATTCAATTACGCAAAACGTTTCGAAACTGTATGAAATGATACTAGTTCGTCAATCATAAATAAGTTAAGACTAGGCTATATGGACTTAAGTAGTTCTTTCATGGAAAATAAAACAATAAAATCTTTTATTATGTATTTATTCACAAAACATTTAATTGGGACTTCGAAGGTGTCCCAATTATCTTTAATTCATCTGGCTTTCATCCCCTGAAAAGTATGAGATGAGAAAATGTAAAAAGGATGGAATACAAACGCATAGCTATTTATGGGAAGTTTTCATATGGATGTTTAAATCAACTATTGATTTCCAGATAAATAATCTTAAGTATTCCAAATTTACTATGATATATTACATTATTTGAATTTAAAACCGCTATTTTTGTAGACATAATTACGTATAGCATTGTACTTACAATTAGCAAATGGAATGTTTTCTATTCCAATTACGGCGAAGTCCAATCAAACTTCGTCGTATTCAATCTATATCTACGGATTAAAATTTAAATGTTTTGCAATTAAAAATCTGCAAAATTATAGCCAATGAATTATTTCAATAAAATTCACCACAGCGTAACGTAATTATACTACTTACATACATACTCGTATATAAACAAAAGATTGGAAATAAGAATTAAATTGTATAATATGTAATGAATAATTATAAACACCAGAGCTCCAGACGAACTTCCTTCACAACTTATTTATAATCCCAGGAAACTGCAAAATTCAGATTAAAACGGGATTCATAAATTAGTAAAAATTAGATATTATCAATAACAATTTGTAAAATTTTAATTTCCATCACTTACTCTATTCAACTTCGATCTAATTCGGAGAACCTTCCACTTCACTCGTGCTTTGCCGGAATCATAGTTAATCGTTCGCTTTCCCAATTACATTTCTGGTGTTCTTCCAATTATTCGGATGATGGGAAGTGATCGCTGCAACTCTGGATCCAGACAAGTGGACACGCATGTGCCGCGTTAGTTCACCTTTCGTGAAATAGGCTTTGGAGCACAGTTCTCCTGAAAAGTCCCTCACCCTATCTGATTTATGCTTGGAGAGATAGTGACGCTTAACATCCAGCTTGCGTCCAAATTCTCGAGGACACAAATTGCAAAAATAAGGGCGTTCTTTCGTGTGAACAGGGAAATGGCGCGTAAGATAACGTTTGCATGAGAACTTCATTTTGCAAAAAAGGCACTCGTAACTGTACCTCTGTTTGGGATCATGAATTGTTTTCAAATGCGTGGTTAGGCTAGATCTAGCAGTAAATGTCACTTGACAAATATTACAATCAAATTTATGTGTACGCTCACTATTATGGATTTGACGGTGTCGGTCACGATGATATTTTTGAAGGAAACGTTTCCCACAGAGATCACATTGAATGGCATTGACCGAGGAATGAATCTTCTCGTGTCTCCGAAGACATGACATGCTACTAAATGTTTTACTGCAATGAATGCACTTATAAAACCGTTCGCCGATGTGATTTCGTAAATGAACTTGAAGATTATACCGGGACTGAAAATTTTTGCCACAGATCAGACAAGGATACTGTGCTGGCTTTGAGGGAACCATTATACTAAATACACTATAATCCAGACACCAGATATACTCCCACGAGCTACCGTTTATTCAATGTTTTGCAGTCTGCTAAACTAGCAAACAATGCATTGGAGTACAAATAATATTAACTAAATATGAAGAACTCTGGATGTTCACTATTTTTTATTATTTTGTATAGCCTATTTCAAAATGGCTTTTCCACAACTCGGCAGTTGAAAATGCAGATGCCTTCGAACTACATTTGGTATTTGATTTCCTTTTGTAGTTCAAACTAAATTGTACGTACTACAAACAATAATCCGATTTTTAAACACATTTATTTTGTCAACAAGCCAAAACTAAAATAGTGAAGTAGTGAGAGTTGATTGAAGTTAACATAAAGTAATATAATGAAAACATTAACATTACATCAATTTTCTTATCCGATAATCCTATGTAAACAGAATACTGCCATATTACAATATATTTTTTTACTGAATGCCGAAAGCTTTTAAATTTTAAAGCCTTAGCCCCTTCTATAGGATAAAGTTTGCATTAGTCGATGTTAGTATACATACTCTAAGGATAAGTGCATCCAGTTTACACTTTTATCCTTTGCATTTGCATAGCTACACTGACTTGATTTAGGTGCATCAAATGCACTCACATTCAGTCCTTAATATCTTAAACCCATTTCTTTGATGCCAAATAACATAGCTACTATTAGCTAGGTTTGTGATGTAATAGTGAACATAGCTGATAAAAGGTTGAGACCTTTTATCAGCTATGTACACTATTACAATAAGCATGTTTTTCATCGACAAATTCTAATTGGACTTTTAATAATTAACAAATTTTCATCAAGCTTTTTTTACAAACTGACAAATTCTCACTATGCTTTTTTCCATTGATATAATCGGCTTAGAATGCTCGGCATAGTGATACATTAATTTATCTGTAAGATGTTAGCACGCAAATTGCGTGACGCAATTATATTATTTATTTATAAGTCAAGCACAATCATAAATATGAAATCATTCAATCTAATTAATTCCAACGTAAGTAAAATATTAAGCACACATACCTCCGCATATGCTGACTTAATTATCCTTAAACGACAAATTTAACTCTTCATCTTTGCAATATGATTACTCGTTTCATTAATACAATAAAAAATAACCTTGCTTGTTTTATGTGCACATTAAATAAACTCATGCAGGTATTTTTATTGCAAAAATAATTATGCAACCCAATACATTACATAACATAACGTCTGTAAATTTGCAATACCTTTTTAATCACATTTTATATATAATTGCTACATTTAAGTATTACTATGCAACTCGGTGCTTTTATTGCTGGTACGACTCGTGTCTTAATTCACGTTTGGGAATTTGGGAAAGCATTCATAACCAATCCACAATAGACCAAATTCATCACTTCTCTCGAGCTTGTCTAGCTCCACCTTAAGATCAGGAAAGAGCGAGTCTCAAAATGGGAACCAATTTAATCCTCGTTTTCACCGCAATGGTGGTCCTGATATCGTTAGAATCCACCCAGGGTTGGAGACCAAGCTACACAAAATATAAATTTAACTTACACTCTGGTCGAACCTAACTTCTGATTCATATTTTAATTGTTTTGTTTGTTTTAGCTGGAACGAGCCGAGTTGAGGCATGTGAGATTCTCTGTGGAAATGCACCTGGTGGAGGCAGAGATGAAGAGGATTTCTGGAGTGGAGGACCATCTGGAATATCTTTATTTAATCCTGGACAACCCTGCCCACCCGGATATCGGAGGGATCATTTTGGAAAGTGCAGGAAGATTATTAAACCTGGAGGTTATTCTGGCGGTAGAGTTGGTGAAGATACAGATTTCAATGAAGGACCATCTGGAATATCTTTATTTAATCCATCAATAAGAGTCGTACGGCCTGGACAACCCTGCCTACCCGGATATCGGAGGGATCATTTTGGAAAGTGCAGGAAGATTATTAAACCTGGAGGTTATTCTGGGGGTAGAGTTTGGGGCGGCATGGATTAAATAGTGGGGTTGCAGTTGTGGTGGTGGTGGATCAGGACCCTATTTTTATTGAGAGTGTCGCATACGTAGCTCGCTTGATAAAAGTGTATTGTTATTATTAAATTATTATGTTAGAATTTAAATATTTTGTTGGCTCGATAAAGTTAAGTGAAAAATAAATATTTGGAAAAATGTAAATGTCAGATTATTCCTCAAAATATTTTTTGCCTACTTCAAAAATGATAGAACAGAGATGGGGATATGAAAATAATCGTGTTTCAGAAATTACTTACGATTATCATGCAACTTGTGGCCCTGCAATTTCCATCGTAATCAATATCGCAATAGGTGTCTAAATATTTTCACTGTGGGCTCCAACATCCGGAATTGAAAACCTCGGCCAATTCCTCTCCTCCGCATTGGGGATTCCCCTTCAGCATTGCCTCCTTTTTATCACAAACTTTCTCGGGATGGACCTAAACCTTCTGGATCTTACCCAACCAGTAATAGTCCGCGAGCCAGTCACTGCCTTCGCGAAAGTCTATTATTCTGCAACTGTTGGACTGAAACCCAGCCTGGACTTTGGTTTCGGATTGCCCAAACCAAAACTTCCCATGTACAATTTTGACCTGCATATGATCTGGTTGCTAAAAAGTTCAAATTATACAAACATGCCATTTTCATGTTACAATCCAGGAGATGAGGACGATGTCGCTAGTCATCTGAGCGAGCGACGCAACGCGACATGGAATTGTGACATGAGTTTGGACATATTTCCTCCCTACATTGCCAAGAAAACCTCCAAACTTGTTGGAGCGTACCATGGAGCACTGCACGATGGATTTCGGATTTGAAACATCCGCCTACCTGGTACTTTCCCATTCCAAATGAAACCACCCAGGTACAAAATGCTTTGCCCAAGTCCATTTCAGCCATGCACTTTAACGTCACTCAATTTCAAGCTTTGTTTAGCTATCCAAAGCTATTTATGGGAAGTTTTCAGATGGATGTTGAAATCAACTATTGATTTCAAGATAAATAATCTTGAATATTCCGAATTTATGATGATAATATTACATTATTTGAATTTATAACAGCTA